>JACBKR010004291.1:0-24654 GCA_014218235.1 Colocasia esculenta | reverse complement strand
TGGATCTGGCGAAAACTGGGTATTATAAAGGGTTGGGGTCGGATATGTTAAAGGGGTAAGTCTCAGAGCCGTGGGAAGGGTTTCTAAAAAAGAGGCTAAATTTCCGGAGGCGTTTCTGGATCTGGAAACGTAATTGGTGGGGATATGGGTCCAATCTATGGTCGCCTATCCAAATGGGCGCATCGATATTGCCGCCCACTCCTAGTCAACGTCAGCCGATGTGACGCCGACTGGCGACAAAATCACTTTAAATATGCAGATTTATAATACTACACACATAAAAAAAAAAATATATATATATATATATCTATTGAATACAATATGTACATTTCAATAATACTAATTCATACAATTTGTATAAAAATCTCTATACACAATAATTACATCAATAGGATACACTTTATACGCATATACATATACTTAGCAAGCAGATGAAATGCAAGGCCAACACACTCACGACACCCTCTAAGAAACTTTACGTCGCTTTTCGTCCCCGAAGTACCGACTACTAACTCAAACACTGAGGATATTTCTTTCTCATTGCATCCTCAAGCTCCCAAGTAGCCCCCTCTCGCGAGAAGTTACGCCATAGATCTTTACGACGCAATGCTCTTGTTTCAGAGGTGCTGAACCTCCGCGACAAGAATAGCTACTACGGCTCTACTCTAAGAAAGATTGCTGGATCTCCACTGGCTCATGGCTAAAAACATGAGACGGATCTCTGACATACTTCCTGAGCAATAGATCGTGAAAAACAGGTGAACGCTAGCCAATGCTGGAGGGTAAAGCTAGCTCATATGCCCGCGTTGCCCAAATGTCGGAGAATCTCATACGGGCCAATGAATCTAGGGTCAACTTACTATGCCTGCCAAATCTAACTACACCCCGCGTAGGCGAAATCTTTAAAAAGACATGCTCAACTACCTCGAACTCTAGATCATTTTCTCCTGTTGTCGACATAACTCTTCTGCCTATCCTGTGCCGCAACAAGTCTCTTCCTAATAGGGACCTCATCTGAAGTCTCTTGAACTAACTCCGGACTGATCAACTGCCTATCACCGGTCTCTCCCAACACAAAGGAGATCTGCAAGGCCTACCATATAAAGCCTCAAATGGAGCCATGCCAATGCTCGCATGAAAACTGTGTTATATGCGAACTCCACTAGAGGAAATGACGCTCCAATCTTCCTTCCAATCCAATACACAAGCCCTCAACATATCCTCAAGCGTCTGGATAGTCCTCTCGGCTGTCCATCTGTTTGGGGATGAAATGTCGAACTGAGCTTTAGTCCGAACCTAACGCATCCTGAAGACCTTCCATAGCCTCGAAGTAAATCTCGGATCTCGATCCGAAATAATAGACTTCGGTACTCCATACAATCTAATAATACTACTAACATACAGTCTACCTAAACTCTCTACTGACTGCTTCTCTTCATAGGCAAGAAATGCCCAGTCTCTTCGAAATCCATCTACCACTACCAAATAGTCATTACCTCGTCTAGATCGAGGCAAACCCATAACGAAATCCATAGTGACAGCTTCCACTTCCAAACTGGGATCCCATCTTCTGCATAAGACCAGATGGTCGCTGCCGCTCGCCTTCACTTGCTGGCATACTAGACATCTAGACACAAACTCAGCTACATCCTTCTTCATGCCAGACCACCAAAACGATCTCTTTAAATCCTCATACATCATAGTGTTCCCTGGATGAATAGAGAACCTAGATCTATGAGCTTATGCTAAACATGCTCACGAATATCTACAATGTCTGGAACACAGACACGATGATGGAATCTAATCACACATCCTCATCACGAGTAATACCCGCTTTGCCCACTAACTCTTGGAGTCTAGGGTCGGCTTTCTGATGCTCGATCACCTCATCCAACACCGATGACCTAATGGACAGCTGAGCCAAAAAGCTCGGCACAATGATGGCTCCAACTCGGTCATCGTACACGCTGCATCCTCCAACATCTTCCAGTCCTTCTGGAGAGCGACCTCTTTCTACTAAGGGCATTGCTACGACATCGCCTTTCCGGATGATACTGGAGGTCGAAGTCATAGTCCTTCAGGAACTCAATCCATCTTCTGCCTAAGGTTTAATTCTTTTTGGAGAAAAGATACTTTAGGCTCTTGTGATTAGTGAACACCTCAAATCTGACACCATAAAGATAGTGCCTCCAGATTTTCAGTGCATGAACCACTGCCGCAAGTCAAGATCATGAGTCGGATAGTTTCGCTCATGCTCCTTCAATTTCCTTGAAGCATATGCTACTACCATTCCTTGTTGCATCAACACATAGCCAAGGCCAATCCGAGATGCATCCGTATAGATAGCAAAATCCTCTACACCGCTCGGTAGAACTAACACAGGAGCCGATGGAGTTTAGTCTTCAATAATTGAAAACTACTCACACACTCCGGACCAGACAAACTTCACTCCCTTCTGGTCAGCTGAGTCAATGGAGCGGCGATGGATGAAAATCCCTCAATAAAACGCCGATAATAACCGCCAAACCAAGAAAACTCCGAATCTCCGAAGGAGTCTTGGGACTTCCCAATCCATAACAGCTTGGACTTTCGCTGGATCCACTGCTACACAGCACCGGAGATAACATGCCCAAGGAAATGAACCTCGCACATCCAAAAATCACACTTGCTGAATTTGCATACAGCTTGTGCTCACGGAGAACCTCTAAAGCTATCCTCAAATGCTGACGATGTGTGGCCTCATCTGGAGATAGACAGCACGTCATCAATGAAGACTACAACAAACTATCTAGATAGGGTCTAAACACCCTGTTCATGAGATCCATGAACGCTGCAGGGGCGTTGGTTAGATCAAACCGAAGGACCAAAAACTCATAATGTCCATAACGGGTTCTAAATGCCGTCTTAGACACATCCTGACTCCTAATCCTCAACTGATGATAGCCAGAACACAAATCAATCTTAGAAAAGACCGATGCATTCTGTAGCTGATCAAACAAATCATCAATCCGAGGTAAGGGATACATGTTCTTCATCGTCACCTGGTTTGCTTCTATAATCAATGCATAACCGAAGTGACCCATCCTTCTTCTTCACGAATAAGACAGGCACGCCCCAAGGGAAACGCTAGGGCGAATAAATACCTTATCTAACAAATCCTGCAATTGCTCCTTAACTCAGCTAATTCCGCAGGTGCCATCCGATAAGGTGCCTTCGAGATAGGAGAGATGCCTGGAAGCAACTCTAGAGTGAACTCTATCTCTCTAGCCGGTGGCAATCCAGATAAATCATCAGGAAAGACATCTGGAAAATCCTGCACTACTCTATCTCGGCAAGAGTAAGTGGACTCATCAGCCTTGGGTATTAAAACCACACTGGCAAGAAAAGCGTCACAACCCTTGTTCACCATCTCATTGCCCTCATGGCCGAGATGACAACTTTCCTTCTAAGTTCCTCGGCAAAGGATGAGAAAATTCATCCTCACTAGGAATGCGAAAAACAATCTTCTTCCCACGACAATCTACCAAGGCATAGTGCTCCTCTAGCCAATCCAGACCAAGAATAGCATCATAGTCCTTCATCGTGAGCAAGAAGAAACACCCTTCTAGGACTCTATCCTCAATGCACACCGGTAAAGATGGAATACACTCCTAGTCGATACCGTACCCGCAGGTGTATGCACAGACAAAGGGACTTCTAAATCCTCAGACTCTAATCTTGACTCTAAAGCTAACTGCCTAGCAAAACGCTTGGAAATGAACAAGTGAGTAGCACCCGTATCGAACAAAACCCGAGCATGCACACCTAAGAACAAAACCGTACCTTCGGTGACATGATCTTCCTGCTCGGCGTCCTCACGAGCTAAAGAAAACACTAGAGCTGGGGCTCGAGGACTTCCTGGTCGTCCTGTCGCTGGTGCTGCTGTGCTGCTACTGAGGCTGGCCCCACGCTGGGCTCCCTGCTAACGCCTCAGACAGTCCTTAATCTTATGGTCACTGCTCCCGCACTTCAAGCACTTCCCTGCTACCAGCCAACACTCCGTACCGCCATGTGCCCTCCGCAATGAGGACACTCCTTCTTACCACTAGGGGAACGTTGAGAAGATACCTGACCACTGCCTGATGCCACAGGACGCTGCGGTGACTGGAAAGTCGCCTTCTTCCTCTCCTGTCTCTAGAAAGGAGCTGCTGGCCTCTTTTGAGAAGCCTTCTTCTCCTCCAGATACTGCTCCATCTCCCCTTCCTGCCGACACACCGCGCTGAGCGCCTGCTCGAGAGTACGATGGTCGAAAGCCACCAACCTCGTCCTCAGCGATGGTTTCAGATCCATCACGAATTCTTCGCCGTCCTGCGCTCATCAGCTACAATATGAGAGGCGTACTTTGATAGCTCGGCAAACCTGGCCTCGTACTCCAGCACGGTCATGGAGCCCTGAGTTAACGAGAGGAACTCGTGCTCCATCTTGTCTGGATGTGCTCCGGAACAAACTTGGCTCGGAAAAGTCTCACGAACTCATCCCATCCAACTTCCACGGCACCATCCTCGAACCGAGTACGTATCAACGAGGACACCATACATCGGCTCGCTCCTGCCAAAACCATCCATGTGAGAACTATCCAACATAATTTGTACTTAAGTAATAACCAATAGATTAGATTACACATACTGTAGCATATAGGTGGCTAAAGTGACCTTGTCGTCCTCAGCGCACCTAATGGCCCGGAAGATCTTCTCAATCGCCCTCATCCAGTTCTCAGCTAATAATGGATCGCTCTCCCCTTAAAAGAGGGTGGCGACATCCTCTTAAACCTTTCCATGATGACGGTCCACCATGGTCAGCCTGGGGAACTGGTACCTGGGCCTGCTACAACAAGCAACATAATTAACACATATAACATAACAATCATGCATTTAATAATACAGACTACTATCTTATTATTCTAACCTGAGCCTCCAACTGAGCCTGGAGTGCAGCCTGAGTGTGGGCCTGTGTTTGCATGGCCTGCACCAAACCCTGCATGAACACTCCATAGTCTACTGGCGGCGGTGAGGAACTACAGGACCTTGGGGTGCCGGGGCCTGCTGCTCACCCTGATCCTCACGCCGAGGCTCATCTCTCCTCTGCTCGCCATCACGAGCAGGAGCACCACGCCTACCATGCGAAGCCATATCCTGAAAAATGGATTAATCCCCTTTAGAACTTAAACTATCTAATTTCTAACTAATACTTATCTATGTGGACAATCTACACAGACTTAGTATACAATGAAGATGATGGTATATGCATATTTATGTACATTTCAGCTGACGCTCTGATACCAATCCTGTAACGACCCTCTTATATCGGTACGGTTCCACCAACCCATGTCGATATAGAAACCATCGCCACAGTGGGACATTTACCAAACACTAGTACAATAGGCTGAAATATACACAATATAATATATCTCATGACAGTGGAATTTAAAGAACTAAAAAGAAGTCTTATTCCATCATCCACATTTTATTCACAGTCCGTATAGTAGAAAAGAGAGCTAACTGTTCATAACTGAAATAAAATAAATACATTCTCCACATGAGACTACGCAGAGTCTTTATTACATACTATGAAGTAATGAAAAGTACAATGCTAAATCCACAACAATCTCTCCTACTCTCGCTCCGAGTCGCTCCTAACGATCTCCTCGGAAGAAGTAGAAACGTCTGCACCTGTACGCCGAAGCAAGAATGAGTTCAAAAGAAACAACAAGTAACACCAAGCACACTAAACATACATGCATCAAGTAATCTCCATATCCTTATGCTACATCATTTACACATAATGCATGGAAGTGATAATTTTTCAAACAGAAGCCTATTCATGATTTCTACATATTTTACACATGGGATTTAGTTTTATACACAATAAACTAATCCTCACACATGCTTTCTACACTTTTCAATATGCTAAACTGATTTCGTTCATATGCCACATGTTGATCATTTTACGCATAAATTTACACATTTCATAACAACTAATTGAACATGAATTCTAAGATAATTTTTCACATAGTTAACACATTTATATTAGTAGAAAGCTCGCTGTTTTACTACTATCATGTCACATTCACAAGAAACTTATCATTTTTGCATGTTTTCATAAGAGTCATGAACACATATTCACTTACACAGGTTCACAATTTACACATTTCTTTTCACTTAACAACATTTCACTTTTCGTTAATGCCGTGACACATAGCCCAAAACACTTTAGAAGGACACACACTAATCACATCACATATCAATCACCTAGGCATTCCAGTGTAATCTTAGTTACTGCGCAGAATCGGGAGAAGCACTCTCCACCCTAACCAGCGATACTTGTTCACCTCCAGGATTAATTCAATGCCCATAGGACATCACACACTTGAACATTCCGTGGGGACTTTACACACAGTACAGTTCCATAGCCCTCTAAGGTAGCAGTGTCACCCATTGGCAAATTAATACATTTTCTCAATTTCAACACACTTCTAAATACAAAATATATGCGCATTCATCTCATGTTGTACATTTACATTCTTCAGTATTACCTAGCATGGTACTACTGTTTACAGTATTAATCAAGTTTTACAACAATTCTAATCATGCTGATTTTTTTGCAGAATTAAACACTAATCTTATTAGCATGCATTAATTAATAATATCTAACATAAAACAATTTTATATAACTATTGTCATCAGTTCAGTACAGAAATTAACTAGAAATTCATCACAGTTTAACCATGCATACCAAAATTTACATTTTTTTGAATTACACATATTTTCTGAAAATTCTAACAGTGATGTTATCACATGTAAAAATAGCCAAACTGACATAAATTTTCATTATTGGATTCACAATTTATTACATACATGAATACTGACAGTACAAAATTTATCCCAATTTATAGGAAATTAAATAGTTTCACATATTCTTAACTTTTCTACATTGAGTAGACATAATTAACTATTTTTCGGTTCAGAAAATTTAATAAACTATACAGATGTTATAAATTACTCAATTTTTTATATCATGCATCAGATCTCATAACCGTGTACAGAAATTTCATGGCAGTCAAATTCTATACATTTTCATAAACAATATTTTTCAAGATTAAAATTCTGTCGGTATCACATTCAAGGAATTCTAATAAACAGGGAAAATTTCCAAAAATGCACAATAACTCACAGTACACCCAGCATGTATATTTACATATTATATGAAGTTTTATTGTATATCCTCATGTGGAAAAACTAAAAAATTAGCTTATAGAAGGGCAGACTTGCAGACTGTTGCAGTCTGAAGAATTTGACGGCATGGGTAGCCGTCTATAGCTTAACGACAGTATATGATGCCGCCAACACATGATATTAGCGGCAAGGGATCATGCCGTAATATCCTGTCTGCACAGAAACAGACTGAAGCTAACAAATCACTTGAAAGGGGGGTTCCAGGACACGAGAAAAAATCTGAGAAATTCCTGGGACATACTAGACACATGTAGGGTTGATGTGAAGGGGTTACTTGCCTCTTGTAAAATCCACAAACGACGATTCAAGCCGGAGAAGCCCTCCTCGGCTGTGCCAAAGAGTCTTCAAATCCCTCCTTCTTCGGGTTCTTTGATGATCTTCACTGCACACCAGCGTGGGGAGTCGTTCCCGGACGTTCAGAGTTGACACCAGTCGATGCAGATATCCGGATGAAGCCTCCCGAAGTCAGATCTCTCAGGTTCAAGTTAGGGTTTTGCATAGAAGAGCTAGGTTTTTGACCCAAAAGTCAAAAGGGATGGATCTGGCTGAAAACTGGGTATTATAAAGGGTTGGGGTGGATATGTTAAAGGGGTAAGTCTCAGAGCCGTTGGGAAGGGTTTCTAAAACAAGAGGCTAAATTTCCGGAGGCGTTTCCGATCTGGAAACGTACTGGTCTGGGATATTGGCGTCCATATCTATGGTCGCCTATCCAAAATGGGCGTCCATCGATATTGCCGCCACTCTAGTCAACGTCAGCCGATGTTGACGCCGACTGGCCGACAAAAATCACTTTAAATATGCAGAATTTATAATACTACACACATAATATATATATATATATATCTATATATATATATATATACTTGAATACAATATGTACATTTCAATATACTAATTCATACAATTTGTATAAATAAATACTTATACAATAATCTATACATCAATAGTATACACTTATACGCATATACATATACTTAAGCAAGCAAGATGAAAATCAAGGGCCTTACATTAGTGGATCCCGATGACTGGTCCTAGGCATCTGTGTGGTTGTAGTACAATTCTCTGGCTGTTTCAGTCATCACGTCCCAATATATCTCTACATGGTGCAACAACAGATATTGGCATGTTCTTAAGGTGTCTAATTCTTCCATAATGGTAGTCATGATTGCCAAGGATGTAGGAGGGTAATCGGCCAGAAATGGCCAGACAGTGAATTTTAAGACTTCCTCTTTAATTGTTAAGTGGGCTTCGCGCTGGGCTTGAGCATAAAGTTCCATGTCTTGATACACTAGTTCCATAGCTAGTAGTAATCGTTCTTGCACGTTGGGTTCCATTATGTTACAGACAACAGTCAATTTATAAAATGAAATGATTTCAACTATTTCTAGTACTAATTTCACAATGTCTACCATCTCACAGGTTTTTTTTAGGGTTAATATAACCTGGCTCTGATACTATGAATAACTGTCACGTCCTACACATCGATTATTTTTGGAGGTTACAGCGGGTCCAGGTTAAAGTAATAGGGATCGCCATTCATAATCACAAGGCAGTGCAGCAGAATAATTCCTTAGATAAACTGATACTTTCGGGTTTAATGTATACAACAACAAGACTAAAGGAAGCAGGGTTTTCTAAGTTAGGATTCACTCGGCGCACAATCCCCTAGCGAATCAGTCTCATCTGAGATGCCTGAAAGGATAGTAGGATTCATGAGCATTGTGCCCAGTAGGAAATGGCCATCAATAATAATAGTAAGGTATGATGGTAGTATGAAAAGAGCAGTATGTATACCGGTTAATGAGAGAATACAATTGACATACATAATGACACTAGAGTACAATCAATAAAGATATCATGATAGAGTTTGCCCGGGACCAATAGTAATAAAATTCATGCCATAATATAGTCATGGAAACATAGACAAATTTAGCAGTAGGTGGTGTTATGCCAAACACCCAGTAGATCCATTCTCGACGGGTTACATATTCAAATTGACCAATTCAGTGGTCGAGTTTGGGTGTTCCTCTCGGACTGGATCGGCCCCATTGCACAAGCATTGGTACAATAGAGTCTGAAGACCTAAAGTGTCAACATTCATTTGATCAGTCTTTTAGTATGGTTTGGGCAGATCTCAAAAGAACATTAATATTTTAGCAAATGCAAGAGTATTAGGAAGGTAATAAGTTGGGTTGGCCCAAGTTCATGTACTGTAGATATAAATACAATATAACTGGGGAAAAAAACAGTTGGAACAAACAAGGGAATCGTCGACTGTTCAGGAGATCTCAGTTGGTTTGTCATGCTTGTTTTTGTCTTAATCATTCGAAGTCTCACTCGTCATATCCGAAGTTAACTTCGTTATATCCGAAGTTACACTTCGTCATATCTTAAGATAGTACTTCGCCATATTCGAAGTTGGTACTTCGTCATGCTGCTTTTTGTCTTGATCAGTTGAAGTCTCACTTTGTCATATCCGAGTTACTATCGTCATATTTGAAGCTAACTTCGTCATATCCAAAGCTGGTACTTCATCATGCTGCTTTTTGTCTTGATCAGTCGAATCTCACTTCGTCATATCCAAAGTTACACTTTGTCATATCCAAAAACTAACTTCGTCATATCCTAAGCTAGTACTTCGTCATGCTGCTTTTTGTCTTCATCAGTTGAAGTCTCACTTCAGCATATGTGAAATTACACTTCAGCTGACTACATTATATCTTGGGCAGTCGATTGTCTTATCAATTTTTGAACATCGATTGTTTTAAATACTGGTTGTCTTTATAAAACATCGATTGTCTTTATATATATTGATTTTCTTCATAAAACATCGATTGTCTTCTTAAAACATTGATTATCTTTATATATTGATTGTCTTCATTAAACATCGATGCCTTCATAAAATATTGATTATCTTTATATATTGATTGTCTTCATAAAACATTGATTGTTCATAAAACATCAATCATATTATATATTGATTGTCTTCATAAAACATCGATTATCTTATATATTATTGTCTTCATAAAACATTAATTGTCTTCATAAAACATCGATTATATTTTATATTGATTGTCTTCGTAAAACATCAATTGCCTCATAAAACATCGATTATCTTTATATATTGTTTGTCTTCATAAAACATCTATTATCTTTATATATTGATTGTCTTCATAAAACATCGATTGTCTTTATAAAATAAGTACAATTGTTTCACATAATTATCTTATTATTTCTCTATCTGACTACAGATCTTTTTATCTGTCTCATAAGTTTCTTCCTTCAAGGGGTAGAATCAGTCGAGCAGAATGGTAAGATCGGTTTCCGGGGTGTTATAGGTTTCCTTCACAGTGGTAAGTGAAAGTTTAGAGGAGAGCTCAAGGCTATTGACCTGATATGGAAAGGGTTTCCTCTAACAAGAACAAGTATTCAATAGACATTGAAGAGTAGCCCAAGCGAGAAGGGAAAATAGGGTAGCATAAGCGAGAAGGAAAAATGGGTAAGAGAGATGGGAAAATAGAAGATAAGATTCCTACCTTAGCTAGAAGAAAATGAGATTAATCTCAAAGAGGTAGATTTTCTGGAGCTCCTCTCAAACATCACCCAGTGCCTCCTCCCTCCTTCTTTTTCAGACCTCAATAGAACAGTAACAGTAGTGCAAGGTTTGGATAAGGACCACTAGGGGGGTGTATATATAGAGATTACATTTGTAAGGCGCGCATGAAATCTGGACTGTGGGGATATGTTCTGCCGGGGATTTAACCCAAAATTAACACGTAAGGGTGCCAATACGTAATGGGGATAATGTAGGTGAATAGTAAGTGAAACAGTGCACTGACTACGTATCACTGTGCCACCTGCGAATATATATATATTATATATATATATATATATATATATATATATATAACAACATTTTCTTTTAATCCTTTTCTATTAATGAAATTTTATTTATTTAGGTTGTCAACTTATGTAAACTCATGTGCTTATTCCCAATGTTTAATTGGTAATGGCAGTGTGAGGTGCACTTCATTTAATGATAATGTTATTATGCAATATTAGAAATGACATGACCAATTATCTTACAAATAAACTTGAGGTGTTACAATACGAATTTGGGTGATATGAAAGTCTATTGATGGTTGTATTGGTATTAATTTTGTGACGGTCCTTGGCGTTCAGGTCCGTTAACCCATTAACGTGTCCGACATGACTCCGTCTCCTGCGAACGAGAAATAGCCTCTCTAGGGATACCTATTGAGCAACTATTCCTAAGAAATTGTTTAAGATTTTAAACTATTTAACATGGTGATTTTGCCATGACAAAACCTTTTAAAGACCTTTCTATAAACAAATCTACTTGTATATATCACAGAGAACATAACTTGTATAATACTATATCAACACTATCTTGAAAATGTTCCAAGTCTACTGAGTACACTATGTATCATACTAACTCCGACTGTGGACTCCGACTTCATAAGAATTTGAAGTGTAGAACCACTTGCTCCAACTCCTGAGAATTTGAAGTCTTGACTCCAACTCCACTATTGAAAAGTCCAAGTCCTGACTCCGAATCCATAGAGTCGATGGATGAACACTCCTGAAAAGTCAAAGTCATCACTCCGACTTCTGTTTCAACTCCCTGGAAGTCGAAGTATTCACTCGGACTCCTTCAGAAGTCGAAGTATGACCGATTGATGCTTCACACTCCGACTTCAAGAAGTCGAATTTCATGGTCAGTCTTACTGCGACTTCTGTAGAGTCAAATTTCAGTTTGTATCTCTTGTTCTGACTCCGACCCAAAGAGAGTCGATGTACATATCATTCTAACTCCGACTTCTTGACAACTTCTGTACTTCACTTTTTCTATGCAAAATATTATTTCATGAATTTCATGAGATCTTGATTGTTTGATATTTTGCCTAATGAGATCTTTTATAGAACATATAATGCTTTATATCCTACAGGTTAATACCTTGTCTTGACACTATTTTTAATGTACTCTGACAAGTAGGATATATTATACTAGATAACCACAAAAAAATATCTTTGAAAAAGATCTGATTATTTATACAAATTAGTCTTTTGCTTTATGTCAGATCTTCAGATTTTATTTTCTTAGCAGTCATTGTAGTGAATGCCACCAGGCACATGGGATATCTGACAGAGGCTCACTACCACTGGCAGAACCTCACCTTACTGTCTGTCGTTTTATTGCACTAAACTTTTATCTATCCGTGGTTTCTATACTTTACACATATTTCTGACTCACCTACCTCAGAAAGTATGGAGGTGTCTTTTCTTTTGTCCTGTCCTCATTGCAGAACATTTATTAGGCACGTTGTCAGCATGGAGCTTTCTCAGAACATAATTGAAGACTGTCTTCCCAGCTGTGAAGCTACAACATGGTCTGAAGCCATTGTAAAGCCAAAAAGCTAAGTGACTAATGGATAACAAAAAGCTCCCACAGCATCCAAAGGATCAAAGGTCACTTCTCAAATGGCTAGATCTCAACAGATAGTTTCAAACGAAAATATCTTCTGAATCATAAATAGAAGTCGAAGTTTGAACAAGCAACAACACCTAGTGTGAAAACCTATTAGCAACTCATTCAACTCACATATGCATTCTGCTAGCAAGAGCCTTCACAAGCCTTCCACTGAGCTGCAAGATAGAGAGCTTCCACAGTCCGAAATTTCCAAGCTTTCAACTTCACAAAGGTCTTGTTTGTGTTGGGTGGCATCTGTGTAACTAGATCATTTCTCTAGTCCACCCTTCTGATTCAAAAAGGATCACAGTTGTAATTTGTTATTTATTTTCCTTTCTAGATTCCCTGTGTTTCTCATCCTTCAGAGCAAACATAAAGTGTTTTTTTTTCAATTCTGTCTATTCAAACCTGAGGTTTGTTCCTGCAGTACCCCTTTTGTGAAGGGAAGACCTTGTTAAAGGTAGTTCTTGTACCCCTGTTAAGGGAAGACTTGCTAGGGAGCAAGTGGGCTTGTAATTCCTCTAAAAGGGTGAGAGAAGGCCAAGTTTTGTAGGTAGTTAGTGAAATCTCAAGTGGTTTGCTTGAGGACTGAATGTACAACTTCTATGTGGGAAGGGCCGAACAAGGATTAAATTTCTTGTGCATTTGTGTGATTGTTTCCACCAACTTACACTTGAATCACACATTACACTAAACTCTACAATTCTATTCAGTGTTGTCTAATTTCAAATAAAATTTTCAAAAGCGCAAGAAGTCCTATTCACCCCCCTCTAGGACATCATTAGTGCCATCTCGATCCAACAAGTGGTATCAGAGCAAGATCTTCTCAGAAGAATCGAAATATTTGAGAAGAGATGGCAGCTGAAAGTCACAACTATAAAGGTCAGTCTGTTACAAGGCCACCATTCTTTGATGGTGAGGACTTTCAGTACTGGAAGATGCGAATGGAATGCTTCATCAGAGGCATAGATTTTGATCTGTTGCAGATAATAAAACAAGGTGATTTTACTATGCTCGTGTGAAACTACCTCTGCTCTCTCCATAGTGATAAGTGAAACATGTCCCTAAACTACAAAGCTAAAAATTATCGATGTTGTGCTCTATCTAAAAGAGAATTCAATAGACTATCTGCTTGTAGAACTACTAAAGAAATGTCGGATAAACTGCAACTTACATATGAAGGAACTAATAGAGTAAAACAAACTAGGATAGATATTCTTGTCTCTCAGTATGAACATTTTAAAATGCTTCCTAATGAAAACATAACTCAAATGTACAATCATTTTTCAAATAAAATAGTAGGATTGAGTTCACTAGGAAATAATCTTACAAATGAAGAAACTGTAAGAAAAATCTAAGAAACTGTAAGAAAAATCTTAAGATCATTAACAATGTTTGGACCCCCAAGGTCACTGCCATTGAGGAAGCACATAATCTAACTCAACTTTCCATTGACAAATTAATTGGATCCTTAATGGCTCATGAAATTACATGGAAAGGTTTTCTAAAAGTTCATCGAAAAAGAAAATGTCAAATATTTTGAAAGATGCAGATCTTCTTCTTTTTGAAGACTCAAAGGAGAAATCAGATGAAAGTGATGATGAAGCTATACTGTCAAGAAACTGCGAAGGATCCTTATCAAGAAAAGAAGTTTGTTTCAAAGAGATTCTTCAAGAAGGACAAGAAGAAGGAACCAACCTACTACGAGTGCAATCACTAGGACATTACAAATCTGAATATCCTAAGCTGAAGAAGAATGATCAAGCAGAAAGATCTAAGAAGAGGAAAGGCAAAGAAAAGAAAATTTAAGGTACAAGAAAAAGGCAATGGCAGCAGCATGGGATAATGAAGAAGCTACCAGTTCAAACTCTTCAAGCTCAGAATCTGAAGAAGAAGAAAAGGCAAATGTAGCCCTCATGGCAGGACTACATCAAGTAAATTCCGAAAACATCTTTTACATCTTGTTGAATCTGATTCTAATAGTCTGAAGATGCTTTTAATGAATTATATGAAAATAGTTAAATAAATTTGTTTACACTAGAAAAATCTAATACTTTCCTGAAAAATGAAGTAGAAAGATTAGGACAAAACATAAATGAAACTAAAAGAGCAAATGAACTATTGTGTGAAGACTTAAAAAATAAAAATAGTAAAATCATGGAAATAGAATCAAATCTAAAGAATTAAAGGACGAAGAAAAATAAGAGGAGAAAATAATATTAAGAGCTACCATAGAGAAAATCTATAATTGTAAAACATCTTTATTTTTGAGACTAAAAGGTTCTAGGATAGGTAAAAAGAAAATAGAGTAGGATATACACCTCCACATAATGAAGAAGATAGTGTATCCTAAAAATTATCCAACTCCATAGTTTGTAAAAGAAAAAAAATTAAAAATTCTAGAAAAGTTAACCAACATGTTTACAAACAAAAGCAGAAATAGAAATAACAATACTGCACACATGAAAAATGCTTTTGATCTATGTTGTAGTCACTGTAACTAGCTAGGACACACTGTCAACACATACACAATAGACATCTGCGCTGGATTCCTAACACTAACCATCAGGACCCAAGAAAATTTGGGTACCAAAAGTTACAACTTAAGTTTGTTTGCAGGGTCGCCTGGGAGCATCCAAATGCTATTTAGATAGTGGGTGCTCAAGACATATGACAGGTGACAGGAAGTTATTTACAAGTTTAGAGATGAGATTAGTCAGGTCACTTGGAGATAATGGAAAAGGGAAGGTCTTAGGATGTGGAACAGTAGGAACAAAAAAAATAATCTAATAGAAGATGTCATGTATGTAGAAGGATTGAAGCACAATCTCATTAGCATCAGTCAACTGTGTGACAAGGGTCACCTGGTAAAATTTTAGAATGACAAGTGCATTATTCAAAAGGATGAAAAAAACAGTATTTGAAGCTTAAAGAGTCAAAAATCTGTACACCTTACAGTTAGTAGAATTAAAAGAAGTAATGATTTATGGCACAGAAGACTAGAACATGCAAGCACTAAGTAATCAGAAATTAATCAAGCATGATCTAGTTGAAGGTCTTCCTAAGATGAAACTAAAGAAGTCTGGAATCTGTACAGCCTGTGCAAAGGGGAAGCAAACCAAGACATCATTTCAGTCCAAAATAGTGGTTTCAACTTCCAAGCCTTTGGAGCTCATTCACATGGACTTATTTAGACCTATAAGAATAGTAAGTCTTGGAGGAAAAGTGTATGGCTATATGATTGTAGATGACTACTCTAGGTACACTTGAGTGTCCTTTTTGGAAGCCAAATCAGAAACATTTTCAGTCTTTCTGAAGTTCAACAAACTACTATAGAAGAACCAGAAATTTTAGATAATCAGCATCAGATTAATCATGGTGGAGAATTCAAGAATGAAGATTTTGTAAAGTTCTGCGAATAAAATGGAATAGAACACAACTTCTCTGCGCCAAGAACACCTCAATAGAATGAAGTAGCAGAAAGGAAGAATAAGACACTGCTGGACTGGCCAGAACTATGCTTACTGAGTATAATTTACAAGATACTTCTGGACAGAAGCAGTCAACATAGCCCGCTACATCATCAACAGGTGCATGATTAGACCAATCCTAAAGAAGACACTTATGAGCTATACAAGGACAAAAATTCCAACATCAGTCATCTTTAGCATTTTGGTTGTAAGTGTGTTATTTTGAATAATGGTAAAGACAACATAGGAATGTTAGATGCTAAAAGTGATGAAGGAGTTTTGTTAGCAATATTTCAAAACCTAGACGATATAAAGGTTAATAAAAGCACCTTAACTGCAGAACAAATAATATATATTTTATTGATGAGACTAACCCTTCTATTAAGAAAATAGAAAAAGAAGAAGAAGAAGATTGTGTTGAAGATCTGTGCAGGGATCTAGAACAGACATCTCTTGAAGAAGGAGAGAAAGAAGAAGAAAAGGAAGATCCACCACATGAGGAACTTCAATAACTAGAAGAACCATAGGAAGGACTGCCTAGAGAATTGAGGTATCATCCTTATGATAGGGTAAGAACAATAGGTATGAATATTCCTTGTGATTTTTCTTCATTTGTCTCTCAAATTGAGCCTAGGACAATCATTGATGCACTGGCTGATGAATCTAGATCCTTGCTATGCAAGAGGAACTTAACTAGTTCCAAGGCAGCTAGGTTTGGACTTTGTCCCTAGACCTTCTGACCATGTAGTTATTGAGACCTGATGGATCTTCAGAAACAAAATGGATGAATTAGGAGTGATCACCAGGAACAAGGCAAGACTTGTAGCACAAGGGTATCCCAAGAGGAAGGCATTGATTTTGATGAAACTTATGCCCTAGTAATAGAATATAGGCAATTAGAATCTTATTAGCATATGCAAGCTCTCTCAACATTAATTTATTTCAAATGGATGTTAAAAGTGTTTTCCTGAATGGTTTCATAAAATAAGATGTTTATGTTGAGCAACCACCTGATTTTGAAGATACTAAATATCCAAATCATGTTTTCCATTTAAAGAATGCATTGTATGGTCTGAAACAAGCTCCAGGAGCTTGGTATGAAAGGCTAAGTGCTTATCTTATATCACATGATTTCATAAGAGGTAAAGTAGATAACACATTATTTATTAAGAAATTTTCAGAAGGAATCTGATAGTACAAATATATGTTGATGATATATTTTTGGTTCTACTAATGAATCACTTTGTAAATTTTTGAAAACCTTATGCAAAGTGAGTTTGTGATGAGTATGAGGGGTGAGCTTAATTACTTTCTGGGTTGCAAATCAAGTAGACCAAGAAGGCATCACATTTGTCAAACCAAATACATTTTAGATTTACTCTCAAAATATGGTTTTGACAAGTGTAAGCCCTAGGAACACCCATGAGCTCAAGAATTAAGTTAGATAGTGATTCACTTGCAAGAAAGTAGATCAAAAGATCTATAGAGGTATGATTGGGTCATTACTATCTTACTGTCAGTAGAACAGATATTATGTTCAGTGTATGTTTGTGTGCCAGATTTCAAGCAGATCCTAAAGAATCACATGTCATGCTGTAAAAGAATTTTTAGATATCTTATATAAACACAAGTAAATTAGGTTTATGGTATCCTAGATGTTCTGATTTTAAGTTGATTGAATATAGTGATGCTGACTATGCTAGATGCAAAATTGATAGAAAAAGCACCAGTGGTACTTGTCAAATTCTTGTAAGATGCTTGATTTCTTGGTCTTCCAGAGAAAGCAGAATTCAGTAGCATTGTCCACAATAGAAGCAGAATACATTTCAGCTAGAAGTTGCTGCACTCAACTGCTATGGATCAAACATCAACTGGAAGACTATGGTCAAACACTTCACGAGATTTCAATGCTGTGTGACAACACAAGCACAATCAACTTGACCAAAAATCTATTCAACATTCAAGAACAAAGCATGTTGAGGTCAAACATCATTTCATCAGGGACCATATAAGTAATGGTGATATTTTACTTGACTTTGTCTCTACCGATAATCAATTAGCTGATATATTTACCAAACCTCTTCCTGAAGATAGATTTAGATCAATTGTGCAATCCTAATTGAAATGCTATGATAAATCCATGTCTAAATTCTGAAGTGTATGTTAAAACTCATTGCAAATTTTTTCTAAGTCTGGTACTGCGACTGTCATGAGTCAGAGTGCAGACTGCGACTCTCAAAATTGGAGTCTACCACGACCCATGAAGCAGGAAGTGTGCACTGTGACTCTTTGAAGTCGAAGAAAGCACTTCGACTCCTCAAAGTCAAAGTCTATGAAGTCGGAGTTCATGGTAATTAAAAATAAAATATATATATATATATAAATTATTAAATTTCAACAGAAATTTCTTACAATAACGGTTAACTCATTTAATCACAGTCATTCATCTCCTCATCTTGGTCCGTTACTTTCCCATTTCTATATTAGAACCTTCCTCCTTTCAACAAACCACTCGTTTGAATTCCTCTCCGACTCTCCTGTCATCTTCTTCTCTTCCCGCACGCACTGTTTCCCTACCGGAACCGTCTTCGGAGCAACTATATATCTCTCATCTTCTCTGACGAAAGGTAGGTTTCTTGACTTCTGAATATAATTTTTGTGACTCCTTTGATATTCCTCTCCTTCTTTGTCGTTCTTGTCTAGATGGCCTATTCTAGGGCTCCGGAAGGAACCATGTCACTCCTGAACAGTTCACACAACTCTCCTCTACTAAAGTCTCCATCTGCACCGGGAAGGTTGGGATTTCAGTCAGTTACATGGTAGGCTAGTCTAGGTAGAAGAAACCCTAGCAGCAATGGGCTGGTCTAGATTGTGTCAGATTGAAGAGCCAACCTTGAAGGTGCCCTTAAGGCATTTTATGTATCCCTCCAAGTTACACCAGAAGGATTAGTCTCAGGGATAGTGAAGGGCACCAGGATCCCAGTTTCGGAAGAAGAACTTTTGGTTGAAATGATGGATTGCCCCAATTTGAGCACCGAATAAGTGAAATAGTACCCATGGAGAAGTAAAAGATGGGTGTGATTGGAAGTCTAGGGTCCGTTAGCAAAAAAGGACTCTATTAAATGAACTGTCTACGACAAGAGACTTATCCACTCTATTATCACCACAACATCATCACACAAGGCTGGCACCCACTCCTCTATAACTACGAGAGATGGAAGCCTGTTGTTTTGGGCTATTCAGAGGCATAGGGTCAAGCTGCCCTCAATCATTTGGAAAGGATGGAAGGACCCAAAAATCTACAGGAGTCCCTTCCTTATGGACTTCTGCTGACCCTAATCTTCAAGAAGTTTTCAGCGGATCTGAGTGGAGAAATTTTAGTGGCAGTAGTAAAGGAAAAGATTGATTTGTCTACACTAAGAAGAAGGCACTATAGTTTGGAGAGCAAGGCACAAAATTTTTGGACCAAGGACTATGGCCACAGTGCACTCATGAAATCTTCTCTGATGAGGCACAGAGTTCTCATCTGTTCCTAAAGTACAACTGAGGAAGAAAGAGAAGAAAGAGAGAAGCCCCCTGCACAAGAACAAGAACAGCTAGAGCAACAGGGAAGAACAAGAGCATGGTTCCTCTCCCATCTCCTGAGCATGAAGCACCAGAAGAAACTATCATTCAGGTGCTCAAAGATTTGAGGGGCAAGGGAGTAGCACAAGAAGAAGAAATTCCGGAGAACTACCCTCTTGAGCAAATCTTTGAAGAAGAAGAGCCTCATGTCTTCTCCTCACTTTGAGACCCGACCAAGGACTCAGAGAGAGAATAGAAGCAATTCAAACATTTTGATGGATCTGATGGATGAAGCAACAAGGGGGTTATTAGCTCTACAGATGCAAGTCCAACCAAGTAGATGTTAAGTTTGATTTTCTTGCAGAGGAGGTCCAGCAGATGAAAGATTTTCTGCTTCGTTGGTGTGCCACCAAGGCACAGGAAAGTCTTCTGCTCCCTCCCAATGCACAGAAAGAGCAGCAGCAGCAACAGCAGCAGAGAATGAGAAGCAACAACAACAAGAGCAGCAGTTAGAGGAAAATCAGCAGCAGCAAGAGCAATCAAATACAAGTTGTGCTGAGCAGCCGCAGCAGTAGCCCCCTCAGGAGTTTGGTTTCTAAGCGACCTCTAGAGTCTCAGGATATGGAGGTAGATGCCAGGTCCAAGGTCAAATCTTTAGGAGAAAGGTTAGAAGGAAAACTCCATAAGAATGGTCAACTGTTTTCCCTTCTAAACCCTTGACCATTTTCCTCTCCTCCCAATGATCCAAATCATCCTACTTCTACCACTATCATTGCTCCTACACTTCTGTGTTTGAACAGCCCTCCACCTTCCTCTCATCTTATGCCCCCTATGCACCTTCACCTCCAGCTCCCACTGAGAACAAACACCTCCACTCCTCCTTCTACTCATTGATCGCGCTCCCTCTACCTCTCTACAGAGGATCAGCCCTCACTTTTAACAATAAAAAATTTCAATTATTCTTTGAAGTATAGTCTCAAGCCCTCCAAGGCTAACATACCCATCTTCACAACTCAGCTCTCATTTCATTTCCCCTCTCCCTACATCTTCTACACCTCTATAGAAAATCCACCCTTTCCTTGCGGAGATGGTACATAGTGTGGTACTTTCATACAAAGGTGGCCACCAATTGAAAGACAATCCTGCCAAACTACTTCTCCCATTTGGTATGCCTTTGTCTATCATTCGAACACCATATGAAACCTGTTCAAGGAATTTCGTCTATCAAGCCTTCCTTGAAGTTCATGAATTACCAGGGTACACCTTTGAGGACTGGGATCCTTCCTGCTCCAAACATCCCAAGTATTGTTGGCTGATATTAAACATCACACTCAGAAAAAGCCACCAGTCTATCTACAAAGAATGCCTAGAATTCTATCCTAGTGAAGCCACCAATATCAATAACTCAGGCTCGAAACAGTTTATGGATATCTCTCTTCACCTAAACCTAGATTTTATGACTTGTTTGGTACCCTCCTTAGAGAGTTGTAGGCAAAGTACATAAGATGAAGGAATTTAATGAAGCCAGATTCAAATTGGGCTTGCCTGATGTGAACAAAAGGCAATGGGAACAGATCATTCGTGGTCAAACAGAGATCACCTCTTCTATGTCAATTGGACTATCTTCTGGACTGCATCCTAGCCTTGTTGACGCCATTTCTGCTAAGAAGGAATTTGCTCAGCTAGTTTTCAACAGGCATATCCGAATAGCTACAAGGTTTAGAATCAAGTACAACACGAGCTTGTCTTTCCATAGGTTTGCTCTCATGCAAGCTCCTCAGAACTCTCAGCACATGGTAGATTTTCAGAACTCTTTTGCTGAATCTGAGAGATTTTCAGTAGATCAGTGGGCAGCTGCATACCCAGAAGACCACACAGACTGTCAGAAATTGAAGCTTTCTATTCTTAAGTATCTCTGCAAAGGATATGAAAATATTTGGAAGTCTATTGCTCATAAGTGGAAGCAAAGGTACCTAGTCTACTATTAAGCCAAGGAAGCAGCTATCAATTAGGGCCGACATTGGAATATTACAGTTCATGAGTTCCTCCACTTAGCAGCCAGTAAGAAGTTTATCCCTATGAGGTCTCTTTTGCGCCCTACCAATTATCATAAGAGGCTTAGCTAGTTCCACCATAGACATGTCAAGTCTTATTGGAAAATCCCCTCCATAGGACCTTCCTACAAGATAGATTATGCTAAGTTTCAGAACTTCTTTCCTGAAAATGAGAAGAAGTTGTGGGCTCTTCTTAAACCATTCCTTGCCCAAATTCCACCTTCTCTGTATTTACCATCCAAAAAGGTCCTCAGGAGACAAAGGCTAGGAGAGTGCACCCTCCCCCAGAAGGGGAGAATGTTCCCACTCTACCAGCAAGTACTTGGGCCGGTATATATATATATATAATATATATATATATATAATGGAATGAAAATATAGAAAGTCGGGGCAAGCCCCTAGAGATCAGGAGTTAGCCTAACCGAACATAAGGTAGGTCAGTTTTATCCAAAGTAGTTGAACCCCTACAAGCCAGAGGCAGCGTTGAAAAATAAGTAAAGATTTTATTTTCAGTAAGGGAGCACGCAAGAGACGCTAGTGCATCAGCAGCCCTGTTCGCTTCCCTGAAAACATGGAAAATGTTAATCTTTAGTGTATGGAAACTAGAAATTGCAGATGGCCACCATCTTGAGCACTCCCAGCTTGGTGGGGAATTATTAAAGAATGATTTAACAAGCGTAGCAGAGTCCGAGTATATCAAAGTAATCCAAAAACCAAATTCTTCGGCTATCTTTAGGCCATCATGGAGAGCTCTGACCTCAGCCTGGAGGCTGTTACTGAAACCATAATGGAAAGCGAAAGCTAGAAGGATATCACTTTTAGGATTTCTAATACAACCACCACCACCAATCAAACCGGGATTCCCTTTAGATGCACCATCTACATTTGGACAAAGCCCAGTTATAGGAGGGATCCAATGAACAAGCTTCAGATTATAGCTTCTAACTAGAGGCTTATAACCAAAGGAAGATAGGGCGTTGTGCTGATTCGCAGAAGGAGCTGTTTTGAAAATAACCTGGTGGATAGCATGAGAAATTTGTGTTTTAATATTCTCAATGATGATATTGGTAGAAGTGAGCATCTGTTCAAAGCGTATCTTGCATCTCTCTTTCCAGACTTCCCAGGTTATGAGAATCATGCCATATAAAGAAGCGAAACCAATGGGAGACTAAAGGTTTGAGTTTTGAATGGTTCTCCAACACCAAGAGGTGAAATGATCATTGCTGGGATTTGGAGGTGACATAAATGGGATGAACCGGCGCCATAAGGAAATCGCAATATCACTTCTGATAAACAGGTGATCAAAATCCTCAGAATGATGACTGCAACAACACGAGCATTTAGATGGCAGATAAACTCCATGATCTGAAATCCTAGAGTCAATAGGGATCGCCCTGTAAATCACTTTCTAGCAGAAAAGAGAAGCCTTCCTCAGGAAAAGGCGATGCAAAATCTTAGCCAGAGCAGGTCTATCTATACCTCGAGGACGCAAAATATTATAGGCCGACTTGGAGATGAAAACGCCATCAGTTGTGGGAGACCAGATACAATTGTCCTCCTCCTCCGAATGTTGAACGTTGCCCAAAATCTGAATATTTGGGACGAGCTTCCAAAGTGGATGGAGTGGATCCCGCGATACCTCATTGACTTTAACGTGAGGGGCATTAGGCGGATCATGTAACATTAGCCTTAGTGGAGACTTACCTGCCCAGTAGTCATAAAAGAAGTCCATTGTCTTGCCATTCTCCAAAATCCATCTAGTATTATCAACTATCACTGCATTAGCAGTGTAAAAGGCATTCTTGGTAGACCCTGCATAGGTTGAGAGTACAGTCTAGCATAGCGGGCCAAATAGAAGAACCATGATAAATATTCCACAGGTATTTAGTAGCCATAGTCAGTTGGATATGCCATAAGCTGTGAACTCCAAGACCACCTTCAACAATTGGATGCTGGATAATATGCTAAGGTAACTAGTGATGCCTTTGGACTCCATCAAGGCCACACCAAAAAATGATGCACAAGCATTCTCCAGCAAATGGATAACTCCTTTAGAAAGGATCTGAGCTAAGGCGGTATAGATGGGAATGGTTGAAAGCACCGAGTTAATGAGGGTGGTCCTCCCAGCCTGAGAAAGAAATTTAGATTTCCAAGTGTAGAATTTCCTGTTGATTTACCAAGTTCTTTATCAGCTTCCTAGATGTAATTTGTATTTTAACACTTTATATGTACATGCACTTCTGTTTTATATTTCTGTGTATATCTCTCTCTGTGTCCTTATATCTTACCTTTTCTGTTAATGGCACAAAGGGGGAGAATGAAAGTAAGAAACAAATAAATCAATCCACTGGAGCAATCCACTAGAGGACATAGTTTTTGAAAAACTAAATTTGTTTTTCACTATCTATTTAAAACTTTTTGTCATTAATAAAAATGGGGAGAATTGTTGAGCAACTATCCCTAAGAAACTTGTTTATGATTTTAAACTATTTTAACATGGTGATTTTTCTATGACAAAACCTTTTAAGACCTTTCTACAAACAAATCTACTGGTATATATCACAGAGAACATAACATGTATAATACTGTATAATAATTATCTTGAAACTTTTCTAAGTCCACAAAGTATACTATGTATCATACTAACTCTGACTGTGGACTCCGACTTCATAAGAATTCGAAGTGTTGAACCACTGTCACGCCCCGACGCGGAATATCGGAACGCGAGGCAGTTGCAAGTAAATGGGTACAGAGCAAGTGCTAGACATCAAACCATTTCACAATGAATAATACTAATGCAAACC
>JACBKR010004290.1:0-24655 GCA_014218235.1 Colocasia esculenta | reverse complement strand
TTATTAATGAGAAAGGTTTGCATTAGTATTATTCATTGTGAAATGGTTTGATGTCTAGCACTTGCTCTGTACCCATTTACTTGCAACTGCCTCGCGTTCCGATATTCCGCGTCGGGGCGTGACAGTGGTTCAACACTTCGAATTCTTATGAAGTCGGAGTCCACAGTCAGAGTTAGTATGATACATAGTATACTTTGTGGACTTAGAAAAGTTTCAAGATAATTATTATACAGTATTATACATGTTATGTTCTCTGTGATATATACCAGTAGATTTGTTTGTAGAAAGGTCTTAAAAGGTTTTGTCATAGAAAAATCACCATGTTAAAATAGTTTAAAATCGTAAACAAGTTTCTTAGGGATAGTTGCTCAACAATTCTCCCCATTTTTATTAATGACAAAAAGTTTTAAATAGATAGTGAAAAACAAATTTAGTTTTTCAAAAACTATGTCCTCTAGTGGATTGCTCCAGTGGATTGATTTATTTGTTTCTTACTTTCATTCTCCCCCTTTGTGCCATTAACAGAAAAGGTAAGATATAAGGACACAGAGAGAGATATACACAGAAATATAAAACAGAAGTGCATGTACATATAAAGTGTTAAAATACAAATTACATCTAGGAAGCTGATAAAGAACTTGGTAAATCAACAGGAAATTCTACACTTGGAAATCTAAATTTCTTTCTCAGGCTGGGAGGACCACCCTCATTAACTCGGTGCTTTCAACCATTCCCATCTATACCGCCTTAGCTCAGATCCTTTCTAAAGGAGTTATCCATTTGCTGGAGAATGCTTGTGCATCATTTTTTGGTGTGGCCTTGATGGAGTCCAAAGGCATCACTAGTTACCTTAGCATATTATCCAGCATCCAATTGTTGAAGGTGGTCTTGGAGTTCACAGCTTATGGCATATCCAACTGACTATGGCTACTAAATACCTGTGGAATATTTATCATGGTTCTTCTATTTGGCCCGCTATGCTAGACTGTACTCTCAACCTATGCAGGGTCTACCAAGAATGCCTTTTACACTGCTAATGCAGTGATAGTTGATAATACTAGATGGATTTTGGAGAATGGCAAGACAATGGACTTCTTTTATGACTACTGGGCAGGTAAGTCTCCACTAAGGCTAATGTTACATGATCCGCCTAATGCCCCTCACGTTAAAGTCAATGAGGTATCGCGGGATCCACTCCATCCACTTTGGAAGCTCGTCCCAAATATTCAGATTTTGGGCAACGTTCAACATTCGGAGGAGGAGGACAATTGTATCTGGTCTCCCACAACTGATGGCGTTTTCATCTCCAAGTCGGCCTATAATATTTTGCGTCCTCGAGGTATAGATAGACCTGCTCTGGCTAAGATTTTGCATCGCCTTTTCCTGAGGAAGGCTTCTCTTTTCTGCTAGAAAGTGATTTACAGGGCGATCCCTATTGACTCTAGGATTTCAGATCATGGAGTTTATCTGCCATCTAAATGCTCGTGTTGTTGCAGTCATCATTCTGAGGATTTTGATCACCTGTTTATCAGAAGTGATATTGCGATTTCCTTATGGCGCCGGTTCATCCCATTTATGTCACCTCCAAATCCCAGCAATGATCATTTCACCTCTTGGTGTTGGAGAACCATTCAAAACTCAAACCTTTAGTCTCCCATTGGTTTCGCTTCTTTATATGGCATGATTCTCATAACCTGGGAAGTCTGGAAAGAGAGATGCAAGATACGCTTTGAACAGATGCTCACTTCTACCAATATCATCATTGAGAATATTAAAACACAAATTTCTCATGCTATCCACCAGGTTATTTTCAAAACAGCTCCTTCTGCGAATCAGCACAACGCCCTATCTTCCTTTGGTTATAAGCCTCTAGTTAGAAGCTATAATCTGAAGCTTGTTCATTGGATCCCTCCTATAACTGGGCTTTGTCCAAATGTAGATGGTGCATCTAAAGGGAATCCCGGTTTGATTGGTGGTGGTGGTTGTATTAGAAATCCTAAAAGTGATATCCTTCTAGCTTTCGCTTTCCATTATGGTTTCAGTAACAGCCTCCAGGCTGAGGTCAGAGCTCTCCATGATGGCCTAAAGATAGCCGAAGAATTTGGTTTTTGGATTACTTTGATATACTCGGACTCTGCTACGCTTGTTAAATCATTCTTTAATAATTCCCCACCAAGCTGGGAGTGCTCAAGATGGTGGCCATCTGCAATTTCTAGTTTCCATACACTAAAGATTAACATTTTCCATGTTTTCAGGGAAGCGAACAGGGCTGCTGATGCACTAGCGTCTCTTGCGTGCTCCCTTACTGAAAATAAAATCTTTACTTATTTTTCAACGCTGCCTCTGGCTTGTAGGGGTTCAACTACTTTGGATAAAACTGACCTACCTTATGTTCGGTTAGGCTAACTCCTGATCTCTAGGGGCTTGCCCCGACTTTCTATATTTTCATTCCATTATATATATATATATATTATATATATATATATACCGGCCCAAGTACTTGCTGGTAGAGTGGGAACATTCTCCCCTTCTGGGGGAGGGTGCACTCTCCTAGCCTTTGTCTCCTGAGGACCTTTTTGGATGGTAAATACAGAGAAGGTGGAATTTGGGCAAGGAATGGTTTAAGAAGAGCCCACAACTTCTTCTCATTTTCAGGAAAGAAGTTCTGAAACTTAGCATAATCTATCTTGTAGGAAGGTCCTATGGAGGGGATTTTCCAATAAGACTTGACATGTCTATGGTGGAACTAGCTAAGCCTCTTATGATAATTGGTAGGGCGCAAAAGAGACCTCATAGGGATAAACTTCTTACTGGCTGCTAAGTGGAGGAACTCATGAACTGTAATATTCCAATGTCGGCCCTAATTGATAGCTGCTTCCTTGGCTTAATAGTAGACTAGGTACCTTTGCTTCCACTTATGAGCAATAGACTTCCAAATATTTTCATATCCTTTGCAGAGATACTTAAGAATAGAAAGCTTCAATTTCTGACAGTCTGTGTGGTCTTCTGGGTATGCAGCTGCCACTGATCTACTGAAAATCTCTCAGATTCAGCAAAAGAGTTCTGAAAATCTACCATGTGCTGAGAGTTCTGAGGAGCTTGCATGAGAGCAAACCTATGGAAAGACAAGCTCGTGTTGTACTTGATTCTAAACCTTGTAGCTATTCGGATATGCCTGTTGAAAACTAGCTGAGCAAATTCCTTCTTAGCAGAAATGGCGTCAACAAGGCTAGGATGCAGTCCAGAAGATAGTCCAATTGACATAGAAGAGGTGATCTCTGTTTGACCACGAATGCTCTGTTCCCATTGCCTTTTGTTCACATCAGGCAAGCCCAATTTGAATCTGGCTTCATTAAATTCCTTCATCTTATGTACTTTGCCTACAACTCTCTAAGGAGGGTACCAAACAAGTCATAAAATCTAGGTTTAGGTGAAGAGAGATATCCATAAACTGTTTCGAGCCTGAGTTATTGATATTGGTGGCTTCACTAGGATAGAATTCTAGGCATTCTTTGTAGATAGACTGGTGGCTTTTTCTGAGTGTGATGTTTAATAT
Source organism: Colocasia esculenta (assembly GCA_014218235.1). Classification (NCBI taxonomy): domain Eukaryota; kingdom Viridiplantae; phylum Streptophyta; class Magnoliopsida; order Alismatales; family Araceae; genus Colocasia; species Colocasia esculenta. The sequence goes on along the minus strand of JACBKR010004290.1, from coordinate 21,099 downwards.
CAGCCAACAATACTTGGGATGTTTGGAGCAGGAAGGATCCCAGTCCTCAAAGGTGTACCCTGGTAATTCATGAACTTCAAGGAAGGCTTGATAGACGAAATTCCTTGAACAGGTTTCATATGGTGTTCGAATGATAGACAAAGGCATACCAAATGGGAGAAGTAGTTTGGCAGGATTGTCTTTCAATTGGTGGCCACCTTTGTATGAAAGTACCACACTATGTACCATCTCCGCAAGGAAAGGGTGGATTTTCTATAGAGGTGTAGAAGATGTAGGGAGAGGGGAAATGAAATGAGAGCTGAGTTGTGAAGATGGGTATGTTAGCCTTGGAGGGCTTGAGACTATACTTCAAAGAATAATTGAAATTTTTTATTGTTAAAAGTGAGGGCTGATCCTCTGTAGAGAGGTAGAGGGAGCGCGATCAATGAGTAGAAGGAGGAGTGGAGGTGTTTGTTCTCAGTGGGAGCTGGAGGTGAAGGTGCATAGGGGGCATAAGATGAGAGGAAGGTGGAGGGCTGTTCAAACACAGAAGTGTAGGAGCAATGATAGTGGTAGAAGTAGGATGATTTGGATCATTGGGAGGAGAGGAAAATGGTCAAGGGTTTAGAAGGGAAAACAGTTGACCATTCTTATGGAGTTTTCCTTCTAACCTTTCTCCTAAAGATTTGACCTTGGACCTGGCATCTACCTCCATATCCTGAGACTCTAGAGGTCGCTTAGAAACCAAACTCCTGAGGGGGCTACTGCTGCGGCTGCTCAGCACAACTTGTATTTGATTGCTCTTGCTGCTGCTGATTTTCCTCTAACTGCTGCTCTTGTTGTTGTTGCTTCTCATTCTCTGCTGCTGTTGCTGCTGCTGCTCTTTCTGTGCATTGGGAGGGAGCAGAAGACTTTCCTGTGCCTTGGTGGCACACCAACGAAGCAGAAAATCTTTCATCTGCTGGACCTCCTCTGCAAGAAAATCAAACTTAACATCTACTTGGTTGGACTTGCATCTGTAGAGCTAATAACCCCCTTGTTGCTTCATCCATCAGATCCATCAAAATGTTTGAATTGCTTCTATTCTCTCTCTGAGTCCTTGGTCGGGTCTCAAAGTGAGGAGAAGACATGAGGCTCTTCTTCTTCAAAGATTTGCTCAAGAGGGTAGTTCTCCGGAATTTCTTCTTCTTGTGCTACTCCCTTGCCCCTCAAATCTTTGAGCACCTGAATGATAGTTTCTTCTGGTGCTTCATGCTCAGGAGATGGGAGAGGAACCATGCTCTTGTTCTTCCCTGTTGCTCTAGCTGTTCTTGTTCTTGTGCAGGGGGCTTCTCTCTTTCTTCTCTTTCTTCCTCAGTTGTACTTTAGGAACAGATGAGAACTCTGTGCCTCATCAGAGAAGATTTCATGAGTGCACTGTGGCACATAGTCCTTGGTCCAAAAATTTTGTGCCTTGCTCTCCAAACTATAGTGCCTTCTTCTTAGTGTAGACAAATCAATCTTTTCCTTTACTACTGCCACTAAAATTTCTCCACTCAGATCCGCTGAAAACTTCTTGAAGATTAGGTCAGCAGAAGTCCATAAGAAGGGACTCCTGTAGATTTTTGGGTCCTTCCATCCTTTCCAAATGATTGAGGGCAGCTTGACCCTATGCCTCTGAATAGCCCAAAACAACAGGCTTCCATCTCTCGTAGTTATAGAGGAGTGGGTGCCAGCCTTGTGTGATGATGTTGTGGTGATAATAGAGTGGATAAGTCTCTTGTCGTAGACAGTTCATTTAATAGAGTCCTTTTTTGCTAACGGACCCTAGACTTCCAATCACACCCATCTTTTACTTCTCCATGGGTACTATTTCACTTATTCGGTGCTCAAATTGGGGCAATCCATCATTTCAACCAAAAGTTCTTCTTCCGAAACTGGGATCCTGGTGCCCTTCACTATCCCTGAGACTAATCCTTCTGGTGTAACTTGGAGGGATACATAAAATGCCTTAAGGGCACCTTCAAGGTTGGCTCTTCAATCTGACACAATCTAGACCAGCCCATTGCTGCTAGGGTTTCTTCTACCTAGACTAGCCTACCATGTAACTGACTGAAATCCCAACCTTCCCGGTGCAGATGGAGACTTTAGTAGAGGAGAGTTGTGTGAACTGTTCAGGAGTGACATGGTTCCTTCCGGAGCCCTAGAATAGGCCATCTAGACAAGAACGACAAAGAAGGAGAGGAATATCAAAGGAGTCACAAAAATTATATTCAGAAGTCAAGAAACCTACCTTTCGTCAGAGAAGATGAGAGATATATAGTTGCTCCGAAGACGGTTCCGGTAGGGAAACAGTGCGTGCGGGAAGAGAAGAAGATGACAGGAGAGTCGGAGAGGAATTCAAACGAGTGGTTTGTTGAAAGGAGGAAGGTTCTAATATAGAAATGGGAAAGTAACGGACCAAGATGAGGAGATGAATGACTGTGATTAAATGAGTTAACCGTTATTGTAAGAAATTTCTGTTGAAATTTAATAATTTATATATATATATATATTTTATTTTTAATTACCATGAACTCCGACTTCATAGACTTTGACTTTGAGGAGTCGAAGTGCTTTCTTCGACTTCAAAGAGTCACAGTGCACACTTCCTGCTTCATGGGTCGTGGTAGACTCCAATTTTGAGAGTCGCAGTCTGCACTCTGACTCATGACAGTCGCAGTACCAGACTTAGAAAAAATTTGCAATGAGTTTTAACATACACTTCAGAATTTAGACATGGATTTATCATAGCATTTCAATTAGGATTGCACAATTGATCTAAATCTATCTTCAGGAAGAGGTTTGGTAAATATATCAGCTAATTGATTATCGGTAGAGACAAAGTCAAGTAAAATATCACCATTACTTATATGGTCCCTGATGAAATGATGTTTGACCTCAACATGCTTTGTTCTTGAATGTTGAATAAGATTTTTGGTCAAGTTGATTGTGCTTGTGTTGTCACACAGCATTGAAATCTCGTGAAGTGTTTGACCATAGTCTTCCAGTTGATGTTTGATCCATAGCAGTTGAGTGCAGCAACTTCTAGCTGAAATGTATTCTGCTTCTATTGTGGACAATGCTACTGAATTCTGCTTTCTCTGGAAGACCAAGAAATCAAGCATCTTACAAGAATTTGACAAGTACCACTGGTGCTTTTTCTATCAATTTTGCATCTAGCATAGTCAGCATCACTATATTCAATCAACTTAAAATCAGAACATCTAGGATACCATAAACCTAATTTACTTGTGTTTATATAAGATATCTAAAAATTCTTTTACAGCATGACATGTGATTCTTTAGGATCTGCTTGAAATCTGGCACACAAACATACACTGAACATAATATCTGTTCTACTGACAGTAAGATAGTAATGACCCAATCATACCTCTATAGATCTTTTGATCTACTTTCTTGCAAGTGAATCACTATCTAACTTAATTCTTGAGCTCATGGGTGTTCCTAGGGCTTACACTTGTCAAAACCATATTTTGAGAGTAAATCTAAAATGTATTTGGTTTGACAAATGTGATGCCTTCTTGGTCTACTTGATTTGCAACCCAGAAAGTAATTAAGCTCACCCCTCATACTCATCACAAACTCACTTTGCATAAGGTTTTCAAAAATTTACAAAGTGATTCATTAGTAGAACCAAAAATATATCATCAACATATATTTGTACTATCAGATTCCTTCTGAAAATTTCTTAATAAATAATGTGTTATCTACTTTACCTCTTATGAAATCATGTGATATAAGATAAGCACTTAGCCTTTCATACCAAGCTCCTGGAGCTTGTTTCAGACCATACAATGCATTCTTTAAATGGAAAACATGATTTGGATATTTAGTATCTTCAAAATCAGGTGGTTGCTCAACATAAACATCTTATTTTATGAAACCATTCAGGAAAACACTTTTAACATCCATTTGAAATAAATTAATGTTGAGAGAGCTTGCATATGCTAATAAGATTCTAATTGCCTATATTCTATTACTAGGGCATAAGTTTCATCAAAATCAATGCCTTCCTCTTGGGATACCCTTGTGCTACAAGTCTTGCCTTGTTCCTGGTGATCACTCCTAATTCATCCATTTTGTTTCTGAAGATCCATCAGGTCTCAATAACTACATGGTCAGAAGGTCTAGGGACAAAGTCCAAACCTAGCTGCCTTGGAACTAGTTAAGTTCCTCTTGCATAGCAAGGATCTAGATTCATCAGCCAGTGCATCAATGATTGTCCTAGGCTCAATTTGAGAGACAAATGAAGAAAAATCACAAGGAATATTCATACCTATTGTTCTTACCCTATCATAAGGATGATACCTCAATTCTCTAGGCAGTCCTTCCTATGGTTCTTCTAGTTATTGAAGTTCCTCATGTGGTGGATCTTCCTTTTCTTCTTCTTTCTCTCCTTCTTCAAGAGATGTCTGTTCTAGATCCCTGCACAGATCTTCAACACAATCTTCTTCTTCTTCTTTTTCTATTTTCTTAATAGAAGGGTTAGTCTCATCAATAAAATATATATTATTTGTTCTGCAGTTAAGGTGCTTTTATTAACCTTTATATCGTCTAGGTTTTGAAATATTGCTAACAAAACTCCTTCATCACTTTTAGCATCTAACATTCCTATGTTGTCTTTACCATTATTCAAAATAACACACTTACAACCAAAATGCTAAAGATGACTGATGTTGGAATTTTTGTCCTTGTATAGCTCATAAGTGTCTTCTTTAGGATTGGTCTAATCATGCACCTGTTGATGATGTAGCGGGCTATGTTGACTGCTTCTGTCCAGAAGTATCTTGTAAATTATACTCAGTAAGCATAGTTCTGGCCAGTCCAGCAGTGTCTTATTCTTCCTTTCTGCTACTTCATTCTATTGAGGTGTTCTTGGCGCAGAGAAGTTGTGTTCTATTCCATTTTATTCGCAGAACTTTACAAAATCTTCATTCTTGAATTCTCCACCATGATTAATCTGATGCTGATTATCTAAAATTTCTGGTTCTTCTATAGTAGTTTGTTGAACTTCAGAAAGACTGAAAATGTTTCTGATTTGGCTTCCAAAAAGGACACTCAAGTGTACCTAGAGTAGTCATCTACAATCATATAGCCATACACTTTTCCTCCAAGACTTACTATTCTTATAGGTCTAAATAAGTCCATGTGAATGAGCTCCAAAGGCTTGGAAGTTGAAACCACTATTTTGGACTGAAATGATGTCTTGGTTTGCTTCCCCTTTGCACAGGCTGTACAGATTCCAGACTTCTTTAGTTTCATCTTAGGAAGACCTTCAACTAGATCATGCTTGATTAATTTCTGATTACTTAGTGCTTGCATGTTCTAGTCTTCTGTGCCATAAATCATTACTTCTTTTAATTCTACTAACTGTAAGGTGTACAGATTTTTGACTCTTTAAGCTTCAAATACTGTTTTTTTCATCCTTTTGAATAATGCACTTGTCATTCTAAAATTTTACCAGGTGACCCTTGTCACACAGTTGACTGATGCTAATGAGATTGTGCTTCAATCCTTCTACATACATGACATCTTCTATTAGATTATTTTTTTTGTTCCTACTGTTCCACATCCTAAGACCTTCCCTTTTCCATTATCTCCATAAGTGACCTGACTAATCTCATCTCTAAAACTTGTAAATAACTTCCTGTCACCTGTCATATGTCTTGAGCACCCACTATCTAAATAGCATTTGGATGCTCCCAGGCGACCCTGCAAACAAACTTAAGTTGTAACTTTTGGTACCCAAATTTTCTTGGGTCCTGATGGTTAGTGTTAGGAATCCAGCGCAGATGTCTATTGTGTATGTGTTGACAGTGTGTCCTAGCTAGTTACAGTGACTACAACATAGATCAAAAGCATTTTTCATGTGTGCAGTATTGTTATTTCTATTTCTGCTTTTGTTTGTAAACATGTTGGTTAACTTTTCTAGAATTTTTAATTTTTTTTCTTTTACAAACTATGGAGTTGGATAATTTTTAGGATACACTATCTTCTTCATTATGTGGAGGTGTATATCCTACTCTATTTTCTTTTTACCTATCCTAGAACCTTTTAGTCTCAAAAATAAAGATGTTTTACAATTATAGATTTTCTCTATGGTAGCTCTTAATATTATTTTCTCCTCTTATTTTTCTTCGTCCTTTAATTCTTTAGATTTGATTCTATTTCCATGATTTTACTATTTTTATTTTTTAAGTCTTCACACAATAGTTCATTTGCTCTTTTAGTTTCATTTATGTTTTGTCCTAATCTTTCTACTTCATTTTTCAGGAAAGTATTAGATTTTTCTAGTGTAAACAAATTTATTTAACTATTTTCATATAATTCATTAAAAGCATCTTCAGACTATTAGAATCAGATTCAACAAGATGTAAAAGATGTTTTCGGAATTTACTTGATGTAGTCCTGCCATGAGGGCTACATTTGCCTTTTCTTCTTCTTCAGATTCTGAGCTTGAAGAGTTTGAACTGGTAGCTTCTTCATTATCCCATGCTGCTGCCATTGCCTTTTTCTTGTACCTTAAATTTTCTTTTCTTTGCCTTTCCTCTTCTTAGATCTTTCTGCTTGATCATTCTTCTTCAGCTTAGGATATTCAGATTTGTAATGTCCTAGTGATTGCACTCGTAGTAGGTTGGTTCCTTCTTCTTGTCCTTCTTGAAGAATCTCTTTGAAACAAACTTCTTTTCTTGATAAGGATCCTTCGCAGTTTCTTGACAGTATAGCTTCATCATCACTTTCATCTGATTTCTCCTTTGAGTCTTCAAAAAGAAGAAGATCTGCATCTTTCAAAATATTTGACATTTTCTTTTTCGATGAACTTTTAGAAAACCTTTCCATGTAATTTCATGAGCCATTAAGGATCCAATTAATTTGTCAATGGAAAGTTGAGTTAGATTATGTGCTTCCTCAATGGCAGTGACCTTGGGGGTCCAAACATTGTTAATGATCTTAAGATTTTTCTTACAGTTTCTTAGATTTTTCTTACAGTTTCTTCATTTGTAAGATTATTTCCTAGTGAACTCAATCCTACTATTTTATTTGAAAAATGATTGTACATTTGAGTTATGTTTTCATTAGGAAGCATTTTAAAATGTTCATACTGAGAGACAAGAATATCTATCCTAGTTTGTTTTACTCTATTAGTTCCTTCATATGTAAGTTGCAGTTTATCCGACATTTCTTTAGTAGTTCTACAAGCAGATAGTCTATTGAATTCTCTTTTAGATAGAGCACAACATCGATAATTTTTAGCTTTGTAGTTTAGGGACATGTTTCACTTATCACTATGGAGAGAGCAGAGGTAGTTTCACACGAGCATAGTAAAATCACCTTGTTTTATTATCTGCAACAGATCAAAATCTATGCCTCTGATGAAGCATTCCATTCGCATCTTCCAGTACTGAAAGTCCTCACCATCAAAGAATGGTGGCCTTGTAACAGACTGACCTTTATAGTTGTGACTTTCAGCTGCCATCTCTTCTCAAATATTTCGATTCTTCTGAGAAGATCTTGCTCTGATACCACTTGTTGGATCGAGATGGCACTAATGATGTCCTAGAGGGGGGTGAATAGGACTTCTTGCGCTTTTGAAAATTTTATTTGAAATTAGACAACACTGAATAGAATTGTAGAGTTTAGTGTAATGTGTGATTCAAGTGTAAGTTGGTGGAAACAATCACACAAATGCACAAGAAATTTAATCCTTGTTCGGCCCTTCCCACATAGAAGTTGTACATTCAGTCCTCAAGCAAACCACTTGAGATTTCACTAACTACCTACAAAACTTGGCCTTCTCTCACCCTTTTAGAGGAATTACAAGCCCACTTGCTCCCTAGCAAGTCTTCCCTTAACAGGGGTACAAGAACTACCTTTAACAAGGTCTTCCCTTCACAAAAGGGGTACTGCAGGAACAAACCTCAGGTTTGAATAGACAGAATTGAAAAAAAAACACTTTATGTTTGCTCTGAAGGATGAGAAACACAGGGAATCTAGAAAGGAAAATAAATAACAAATTACAACTGTGATCCTTTTTGAATCAGAAGGGTGGACTAGAGAAATGATCTAGTTACACAGATGCCACCCAACACAAACAAGACCTTTGTGAAGTTGAAAGCTTGGAAATTTCGGACTGTGGAAGCTCTCTATCTTGCAGCTCAGTGGAAGGCTTGTGAAGGCTCTTGCTAGCAGAATGCATATGTGAGTTGAATGAGTTGCTAATAGGTTTTCACACTAGGTGTTGTTGCTTGTTCAAACTTCGACTTCTATTTATGATTCAGAAGATATTTTCGTTTGAAACTATCTGTTGAGATCTAGCCATTTGAGAAGTGACCTTTGATCCTTTGGATGCTGTGGGAGCTTTTTGTTATCCATTAGTCACTTAGCTTTTTGGCTTTACAATGGCTTCAGACCATGTTGTAGCTTCACAGCTGGGAAGACAGTCTTCAATTATGTTCTGAGAAAGCTCCATGCTGACAACGTGCCTAATAAATGTTCTGCAATGAGGACAGGACAAAAGAAAAGACACCTCCATACTTTCTGAGGTAGGTGAGTCAGAAATATGTGTAAAGTATAGAAACCACGGATAGATAAAAGTTTAGTGCAATAAAACGACAGACAGTAAGGTGAGGTTCTGCCAGTGGTAGTGAGCCTCTGTCAGATATCCCATGTGCCTGGTGGCATTCACTACAATGACTGCTAAGAAAATAAAATCTGAAGATCTGACATAAAGCAAAAGACTAATTTGTATAAATAATCAGATCTTTTTCAAAGATATTTTTTTGTGGTTATCTAGTATAATATATCCTACTTGTCAGAGTACATTAAAAATAGTGTCAAGACAAGGTATTAACCTGTAGGATATAAAGCATTATATGTTCTATAAAAGATCTCATTAGGCAAAATATCAAACAATCAAGATCTCATGAAATTCATGAAATAATATTTTGCATAGAAAAAGTGAAGTACAGAAGTTGTCAAGAAGTCGGAGTTAGAATGATATGTACATCGACTCTCTTTGGGTCGGAGTCAGAACAAGAGATACAAACTGAAATTTGACTCTACAGAAGTCGCAGTAAGACTGACCATGAAATTCGACTTCTTGAAGTCGGAGTGTGAAGCATCAATCGGTCATACTTCGACTTCTGAAGGAGTCCGAGTGAATACTTCGACTTCCAGGGAGTTGAAACAGAAGTCGGAGTGATGACTTTGACTTTTCAGGAGTGTTCATCCATCGACTCTATGGATTCGGAGTCAGGACTTGGACTTTTCAATAGTGGAGTTGGAGTCAAGACTTCAAATTCTCAGGAGTTGGAGCAAGTGGTTCTACACTTCAAATTCTTATGAAGTCGGAGTCCACAGTCGGAGTTAGTATGATACATAGTGTACTCAGTAGACTTGGAACATTTTCAAGATAGTGTTGATATAGTATTATACAAGTTATGTTCTCTGTGATATATACAAGTAGATTTGTTTATAGAAAGGTCTTTAAAAGGTTTTGTCATGGCAAAATCACCATGTTAAATAGTTTAAAATCTTAAACAATTTCTTAGGAATAGTTGCTCAATAGGTATCCCTAGAGAGGCTATTTCTCGTTCGCAGGAGACGGAGTCATGTCGGACACGTTAATGGGTTAACGGACCTGAACGCCAAGGACCGTCACAAAATTAATACCAATACAACCATCAATAGACTTTCATATCACCCAAATTCGTATTGTAACACCTCAAGTTTATTTGTAAGATAATTGGTCATGTCATTTCTAATATTGCATAATAACATTATCATTAAATGAAGTGCACCTCACACTGCCATTACCAATTAAACATTGGGAATAAGCACATGAGTTTACATAAGTTGACAACCTAAATAAATAAAATTTCATTAATAGAAAAGGATTAAAAGAAAATGTTGTTATATATATATATATATATATATATATATATATAATATATATATATTCGCAGGTGGCACAGTGATACGTAGTCAGTGCACTGTTTCACTTACTATTCACCTACATTATCCCCATTACGTATTGGCACCCTTACGTGTTAATTTTGGGTTAAATCCCCGGCAGAACATATCCCCACAGTCCAGATTTCATGCGCGCCTTACAAATGTAATCTCTATATATACACCCCCCTAGTGGTCCTTATCCAAACCTTGCACTACTGTTACTGTTCTATTGAGGTCTGAAAAAGAAGGAGGGAGGAGGCACTGGGTGATGTTTGAGAGGAGCTCCAGAAAATCTACCTCTTTGAGATTAATCTCATTTTCTTCTAGCTAAGGTAGGAATCTTATCTTCTATTTTCCCATCTCTCTTACCCATTTTTCCTTCTCGCTTATGCTACCCTATTTTCCCTTCTCGCTTGGGCTACTCTTCAATGTCTATTGAATACTTGTTCTTGTTAGAGGAAACCCTTTCCATATCAGGTCAATAGCCTTGAGCTCTCCTCTAAACTTTCACTTACCACTGTGAAGGAAACCTATAACACCCCGGAAACCGATCTTACCATTCTGCTCGACTGATTCTACCCCTTGAAGGAAGAAACTTATGAGACAGATAAAAAGATCTGTAGTCAGATAGAGAAATAATAAGATAATTATGTGAAACAATTGTACTTATTTTATAAAGACAATCGATGTTTTATGAAGACAATCAATATATAAAGATAATAGATGTTTTATGAAGACAAACAATATATAAAGATAATCGATGTTTTATGAGGCAATTGATGTTTTACGAAGACAATCAATATAAAATATAATCGATGTTTTATGAAGACAATTAATGTTTTATGAAGACAATAATATATAAGATAATCGATGTTTTATGAAGACAATCAATATATAATATGATTGATGTTTTATGAACAATCAATGTTTTATGAAGACAATCAATATATAAAGATAATCAATATTTTATGAAGGCATCGATGTTTAATGAAGACAATCAATATATAAAGATAATCAATGTTTTAAGAAGACAATCGATGTTTTATGAAGAAAATCAATATATATAAAGACAATCGATGTTTTATAAAGACAACCAGTATTTAAAACAATCGATGTTCAAAAATTGATAAGACAATCGACTGCCCAAGATATAATGTAGTCAGCTGAAGTGTAATTTCACATATGATGAAGTGAGACTTCAACTGATGAAGACAAAAAGCAGCATGACGAAGTACTAGCTTAGGATATGACGAAGTTAGTTTTTGGATATGACAAAGTGTAACTTTGGATATGACGAAGTGAGATTCGACTGATCAAGACAAAAAGCAGCATGATGAAGTACCAGCTTTGGATATGACGAAGTTAGCTTCAAATATGACGATAGTAACTCGGATATGACAAAGTGAGACTTCAACTGATCAAGACAAAAAGCAGCATGACGAAGTACCAACTTCGAATATGGCGAAGTACTATCTTAAGATATGACGAAGTGTAACTTCGGATATAACGAAGTTAACTTCGGATATGACGAGTGAGACTTCGAATGATTAAGACAAAAACAAGCATGACAAACCAACTGAGATCTCCTGAACAGTCGACGATTCCCTTGTTTGTTCCAACTGTTTTTTTCCCCAGTTATATTGTATTTATATCTACAGTACATGAACTTGGGCCAACCCAACTTATTACCTTCCTAATACTCTTGCATTTGCTAAAATATTAATGTTCTTTTGAGATCTGCCCAAACCATACTAAAAGACTGATCAAATGAATGTTGACACTTTAGGTCTTCAGACTCTATTGTACCAATGCTTGTGCAATGGGGCCGATCCAGTCCGAGAGGAACACCCAAACTCGACCACTGAATTGGTCAATTTGAATATGTAACCCGTCGAGAATGGATCTACTGGGTGTTTGGCATAACACCACCTACTGCTAAATTTGTCTATGTTTCCATGACTATATTATGGCATGAATTTTATTACTATTGGTCCCGGGCAAACTCTATCATGATATCTTTATTGATTGTACTCTAGTGTCATTATGTATGTCAATTGTATTCTCTCATTAACCGGTATACATACTGCTCTTTTCATACTACCATCATACCTTACTATTATTATTGATGGCCATTTCCTACTGGGCACAATGCTCATGAATCCTACTATCCTTTCAGGCATCTCAGATGAGACTGATTCGCTAGGGGATTGTGCGCCGAGTGAATCCTAACTTAGAAAACCCTGCTTCCTTTAGTCTTGTTGTTGTATACATTAAACCCGAAAGTATCAGTTTATCTAAGGAATTATTCTGCTGCACTGCCTTGTGATTATGAATGGCGATCCCTATTACTTTAACCTGGACCCGCTGTAACCTCCAAAAATAATCGATGTGTAGGACGTGACAGTTATTCATAGTATCAGAGCCAGGTTATATTAACCCTAAAAAAAACCTGTGAGATGGTAGACATTGTGAAATTAGTACTAGAAATAGTTGAAATCATTTCATTTTATAAATTGACTGTTGTCTGTAACATAATGGAACCCAACGTGCAAGAACGATTACTACTAGCTATGGAACTAGTGTATCAAGACATGGAACTTTATGCTCAAGCCCAGCGCGAAGCCCACTTAACAATTAAAGAGGAAGTCTTAAAATTCACTGTCTGGCCATTTCTGGCCGATTACCCTCCTACATCCTTGGCAATCATGACTACCATTATGGAAGAATTAGACACCTTAAGAACATGCCAATATCTGTTGTTGCACCATGTAGAGATATATTGGGACGTGATGACTGAAACAGCCAGAGAATTGTACTACAACCACACAGATGCCTAGGACCAGTCATCGGGATCCACTAATGTAAGGCCCTTGATTTTCATCTTGCTTGCTTAAGTATATGTATATGCGTATAAGTGTATACTATTGATGTATAGATTATTGTATAAGTATTTATTTATACAAATTGTATGAATTAGTATATTGAAATGTACATATTGTATTCAAGTATATATATATATATATAGATATATATATATATATATTATGTGTGTAGTATTATAAATTCTGCATATTTAAAGTGATTTTTGTCGGCCAGTCGGCGTCAACATCGGCTGACGTTGACTAGAGTGGCGGCAATATCGATGGACGCCCATTTTGGATAGGCGACCATAGATATGGACGCCAATATCCCAGACCAGTACGTTTCCAGATCGGAAACGCCTCCGGAAATTTAGCCTCTTGTTTTAGAAACCCTTCCCAACGGCTCTGAGACTTACCCCTTTAACATATCCACCCCAACCCTTTATAATACCCAGTTTTCAGCCAGATCCATCCCTTTTGACTTTTGGGTCAAAAACCTAGCTCTTCTATGCAAAACCCTAACTTGAACCTGAGAGATCTGACTTCGGGAGGCTTCATCCGGATATCTGCATCGACTGGTGTCAACTCTGAACGTCCGGGAACGACTCCCCACGCTGGTGTGCAGTGAAGATCATCAAAGAACCCGAAGAAGGAGGGATTTGAAGACTCTTTGGCACAGCCGAGGAGGGCTTCTCCGGCTTGAATCGTCGTTTGTGGATTTTACAAGAGGCAAGTAACCCCTTCACATCAACCCTACATGTGTCTAGTATGTCCCAGGAATTTCTCAGATTTTTTCTCGTGTCCTGGAACCCCCCTTTCAAGTGATTTGTTAGCTTCAGTCTGTTTCTGTGCAGACAGGATATTACGGCATGATCCCTTGCCGCTAATATCATGTGTTGGCGGCATCATATACTGTCGTTAAGCTATAGACGGCTACCCATGCCGTCAAATTCTTCAGACTGCAACAGTCTGCAAGTCTGCCCTTCTATAAGCTAATTTTTTAGTTTTTCCACATGAGGATATACAATAAAACTTCATATAATATGTAAATATACATGCTGGGTGTACTGTGAGTTATTGTGCATTTTTGGAAATTTTCCCTGTTTATTAGAATTCCTTGAATGTGATACCGACAGAATTTTAATCTTGAAAAATATTGTTTATGAAAATGTATAGAATTTGACTGCCATGAAATTTCTGTACACGGTTATGAGATCTGATGCATGATATAAAAAATTGAGTAATTTATAACATCTGTATAGTTTATTAAATTTTCTGAACCGAAAAATAGTTAATTATGTCTACTCAATGTAGAAAAGTTAAGAATATGTGAAACTATTTAATTTCCTATAAATTGGGATAAATTTTGTACTGTCAGTATTCATGTATGTAATAAATTGTGAATCCAATAATGAAAATTTATGTCAGTTTGGCTATTTTTACATGTGATAACATCACTGTTAGAATTTTCAGAAAATATGTGTAATTCAAAAAAATGTAAATTTTGGTATGCATGGTTAAACTGTGATGAATTTCTAGTTAATTTCTGTACTGAACTGATGACAATAGTTATATAAAATTGTTTTATGTTAGATATTATTAATTAATGCATGCTAATAAGATTAGTGTTTAATTCTGCAAAAAAATCAGCATGATTAGAATTGTTGTAAAACTTGATTAATACTGTAAACAGTAGTACCATGCTAGGTAATACTGAAGAATGTAAATGTACAACATGAGATGAATGCGCATATATTTTGTATTTAGAAGTGTGTTGAAATTGAGAAAATGTATTAATTTGCCAATGGGTGACACTGCTACCTTAGAGGGCTATGGAACTGTACTGTGTGTAAAGTCCCCACGGAATGTTCAAGTGTGTGATGTCCTATGGGCATTGAATTAATCCTGGAGGTGAACAAGTATCGCTGGTTAGGGTGGAGAGTGCTTCTCCCGATTCTGCGCAGTAACTAAGATTACACTGGAATGCCTAGGTGATTGATATGTGATGTGATTAGTGTGTGTCCTTCTAAAGTGTTTTGGGCTATGTGTCACGGCATTAACGAAAAGTGAAATGTTGTTAAGTGAAAAGAAATGTGTAAATTGTGAACCTGTGTAAGTGAATATGTGTTCATGACTCTTATGAAAACATGCAAAAATGATAAGTTTCTTGTGAATGTGACATGATAGTAGTAAAACAGCGAGCTTTCTACTAATATAAATGTGTTAACTATGTGAAAAATTATCTTAGAATTCATGTTCAATTAGTTGTTATGAAATGTGTAAATTTATGCGTAAAATGATCAACATGTGGCATATGAACGAAATCAGTTTAGCATATTGAAAAGTGTAGAAAGCATGTGTGAGGATTAGTTTATTGTGTATAAAACTAAATCCCATGTGTAAAATATGTAGAAATCATGAATAGGCTTCTGTTTGAAAAATTATCACTTCCATGCATTATGTGTAAATGATGTAGCATAAGGATATGGAGATTACTTGATGCATGTATGTTTAGTGTGCTTGGTGTTACTTGTTGTTTCTTTTGAACTCATTCTTGCTTCGGCGTACAGGTGCAGACGTTTCTACTTCTTCCGAGGAGATCGTTAGGAGCGACTCGGAGCGAGAGTAGGAGAGATTGTTGTGGATTTAGCATTGTACTTTTCATTACTTCATAGTATGTAATAAAGACTCTGCGTAGTCTCATGTGGAGAATGTATTTATTTTATTTCAGTTATGAACAGTTAGCTCTCTTTTCTACTATACGGACTGTGAATAAAATGTGGATGATGGAATAAGACTTCTTTTTAGTTCTTTAAATTCCACTGTCATGAGATATATTATATTGTGTATATTTCAGCCTATTGTACTAGTGTTTGGTAAATGTCCCACTGTGGCGATGGTTTCTATATCGACATGGGTTGGTGGAACCGTACCGATATAAGAGGGTCGTTACAGGATTGGTATCAGAGCGTCAGCTGAAATGTACATAAATATGCATATACCATCATCTTCATTGTATACTAAGTCTGTGTAGATTGTCCACATAGATAAGTATTAGTTAGAAATTAGATAGTTTAAGTTCTAAAGGGGATTAATCCATTTTTCAGGATATGGCTTCGCATGGTAGGCGTGGTGCTCCTGCTCGTGATGGCGAGCAGAGGAGAGATGAGCCTCGGCGTGAGGATCAGGGTGAGCAGCAGGCCCCGGCACCCCAAGGTCCTGTAGTTCCTCACCGCCGCCAGTAGACTATGGAGTGTTCATGCAGGGTTTGGTGCAGGCCATGCAAACACAGGCCCACACTCAGGCTGCACTCCAGGCTCAGTTGGAGGCTCAGGTTAGAATAATAAGATAGTAGTCTGTATTATTAAATGCATGATTGTTATGTTATATGTGTTAATTATGTTGCTTGTTGTAGCAGGCCCAGGTACCAGTTCCCCAGGCTGACCATGGTGGACCGTCCATCATGGAAAGGTTTAAGAGGATGTCGCCACCCTCTTTTAAGGGAGAGCGATCCATTATTAGCTGAGAACTGGATGAGGCGATTGAGAAGATCTTCCGGGCCATTAGGTGCGCTGAGGACGACAAGGTCACTTTAGCCACCTATATGCTACAGGTATGTGTAATCTAATCTATTGGTTATTACTTTAAGTACAATTATGTTGGATAGTTCTCATGGATGGTTTTGGCAGGAGCGAGCCGATGTATGGTGGTCCTCGTTGATACTTACTCGGTTCGAGGATGTGCCGTGGAAGTTGGTGGGATGAGTCGTGAGACTTTTCCGAGCCAAGTTTTGTTCCGGAGCACATCCAGGACAAAATGGAGCACGAGTTCCTCTCGTTAACTCTCAGGGCTCCATGACGTGTGCTGGAGTACGAGGCCAGGTTTGCCGAGCTATCAAAGTACGCCTCTCATATTGTAGCTGATGAGCGCAGGACGGCGAAGAAATTCGTGATGGATCGAAACCATCGCTGAGGACGAGGTTGGTGGCTTTCGACCATCGTACTCTCGAGCAGGCGCTCAGCGCGGTGTGTCGGCAGGAAGGGGAGATGGAGCAGTATCTGGAGGAGAGAAGCTTCTCAAAAGAGGCCACAGCTCCTTTCTAGGACAGGAGAGGAAGAAGGCGACTTTCCAGTCACCGCAGCGTCCTGTGGCATCAGGCAGTGGTCAGGTATCTTCTCAACGTTCCCCTAGTGGTAAGAAGGATGTCCTCATTGCGGGAGGGCACATGGCGGTACGGAGTGTTGGCTGGTAGCAGGGAAGTGCTTGAAGTGCGGGAGCAGTGACCATAAGATTAAGGACTGTCTGAGGCGTTAGCAGGGAGCCCAGCGTGGGCCAGCCCCAGTAGCAGCAGCAGCAGCACCAGCGACAGGACGACCAGGGAGTCCTCGAGCCCCAGCTCTAGTGTTTTTTTCTTAGCTCGTGAGGACGCCGAGCAGGAAGATCATGTCACCGAAGGTACGGTTTTGTTCTTAGGTGTGCATGCTCGGGTTTTGTTCGATACGGGTGCTACTCACTTGTTCATTTCCAGCGTTTTGCTAGGCAGTTAGCTTTAGAGTCAAGATTAGAGTCTGAGGATTTAGAAGTCCCTTTGTCTGTGCATACACCTCGGGTACGGTATCGACTAGGAAGTGTATTCCGTCTTTACCGGTGGTGCATTGAGGATAGAGTCCTAGAAGGGTGTTTCTTCTTGCTCACGATGAAGGACTATGATGCTATTCTTGGTCTGGATTGGCTAGAGGAGCACTATGCTTGGTAGATTGTCGTGGGAAGAAATTGTTTTTCGCATTCCTAGTGAGGATGAATTTTCTCATCCTTTGCCGAGGAACTTAGAAGGAAAGTTTGTCATCTCGCCCATGAGGGCAATGAGAATGGTGAACAAGGGTTGTGACGCTTTTCTTGCCAGTGTGGTTTTAATACCCAAGGCTGATGAGTCACTTACTCTTGCCGAGATAGATGTAGTGCAGGATTTTCCAGATGTCTTTCCTGATGATTTATCTGGATTGCCACCGGCTAGAGAGATAGAGTTCACTCTAGAGTTGCTTCCAGGCATCTCTCCTATCTCGAAGGCACCTTATCGGATGGCACCTGCGGAATTAGCTGAGTTAAGGAGCAATTGCAGGATTTGTTAGATAAGGTATTTATTCGCCCTAGCGTTTCCCTTGGGGCGTGCCTGTCTTATTCGTGAAGAAGAAGGATGGGTCACTTCGGTTATGCATTGATTATAGAAGCAAACCAGGTGACGATGAAGAACATGTATCCCTTACCTCGGATTGATGATTTGTTTGATCAGCTACAGAATGCATCGGTCTTTTCTAAGATTGATTTGTGTTCTGGCTATCATCAGTTGAGGATTAGGAGTCAGGATGTGTCTAAGACGGCATTTAGAACCCGTTATGGACATTATGAGTTTTTGGTCCTTCGGTTTGATCTAACCAACGCCCCTGCAGCGTTCATGGATCTCATGAACAGGGTGTTTAGACCCTATCTAGATAGTTTGTTGTAGTCTTCATTGATGACGTGCTGTCTATCTCCAGATGAGGCCACACATCGTCAGCATTTGAGGATAGCTTTAGAGGTTCTCCGTGAGCACAAGCTGTATGCAAATTCAGCAAGTGTGATTTTTGGATGTGCGAGGTTCATTTCCTTGGGCATGTTATCTCCGGTGCTGTGTAGCAGTGGATCCAGCGAAAGTCCAAGCTGTTATGGATTGGGAAGTCCCAAGACTCCTTCGGAGATTCGGAGTTTTCTTGGTTTGGCGGTTATTATCGGCGTTTTATTGAGGGATTTTCATCCATCGCCGCTCCATTGACTCAGCTGACCAGAAGGGAGTGAAGTTTGTCTGGTCCGGAGTGTGTGAGTAGTTTTCAATTATTGAAGACTAAACTCCATCGGCTCCTGTGTTAGTTCTACCGAGCGGTGTAGAGGATTTTGCTATCTATACGGATGCATCTCGGATTGGCCTTGGCTATGTGTTGATGCAACAAGGAATGGTAGTAGCATATGCTTCAAGGAAATTGAAGGAGCATGAGCGAAACTATCCGACTCATGATCTTGACTTGCGGCAGTGGTTCATGCACTGAAAATCTGGAGGCACTATCTTTATGGTGTCAGATTTGAGGTGTTCACTAATCACAAGAGCCTAAAGTATCTTTTCTCCAAAAAGAATTAAACCTTAGGCAGAAGATGGATTGAGTTCCTGAAGGACTATGACTTCGACCTCCAGTATCATCCGGAAAGGCGATGTCGTAGCAATGCCCTTAGTAGAAAGAGGTCGCTCTCCAGAAGGACTGGAAGATGTTGGAGGATGCAGCGTGTACGATGACCGAGTTGGAGCCATCATTGTGCCGAGCTTTTTGGCTCAGCTGTCCATTAGGTCATCGGTGTTGGATGAGGTGATCGAGCATCAGAAAGCCGACCCTAGACTCCAAGAGTTAGTGGGCAAAGCGGGTATTACTCGTGATGAGGATGTGTGATTAGATTCCATCATCGTGTCTGTGTTCCAGACATTGTAGATATTCGTGAGCATGTTTAGCATAAGCTCATAGATCTAGGTTCTCTATTCATCCAGGGAACACTATGATGTATGAGGATTTAAAGAGATCGTTTTGGTGGTCTGGCATGAAGAAGGATGTAGCTGAGTTTGTGTCTAGATGTCTAGTATGCCAGCAAGTGAAGGCGAGCGGCAGCGACCATCTGGTCTTATGCAGAAGATGGGATCCCAGTTTGGAAGTGGAAGCTGTCACTATGGATTTCGTTATGGGTTTGCCTCGATCTAGACGAGGTAATGACTATTTGGTAGTGGTAGATGGATTTCGAAGAGACTGGGCATTTCTTGCCTATGAAGAGAAGCAGTCAGTAGAGAGTTTAGGTAGACTGTATGTTAGTAGTATTATTAGATTGTATGGAGTACCGAAGTCTATTATTTCGGATCGAGATCCGAGATTTACTTCGAGGCTATGGAAGGTCTTCAGGATGCGTTAGGTTCGGACTAAAGCTCAGTTCGACATTTCATCCCCAAACAGATGGACAGCCGAGAGGACTATCCAGACGCTTGAGGATATGTTGAGGGCTTGTGTATTGGATTGGAAGGAAGATTGGAGCGTCATTTCCTCTAGTGGAGTTCGCATATAACACAGTTTTCATGCGAGCATTGGCATGGCTCCATTTGAGGCTTTATATGGTAGGCCTTGCAGATCTCCTTTGTGTTGGGAGAGACCGGTGATAGGCAGTTGATCAGTCCGGAGTTAGTTCAAGAGACTTCAGATGAGGTCCCTATTAGGAAGAGACTTGTTGCGGCACAGGATAGGCAGAAGAGTTATGTCGACAACAGGAGAAAATGATCTAGAGTTCGAGGTAGTTGAGCATGTCTTTTTAAAGATTTCGCCTACGCGGGGTGTAGTTAGATTTGGCAGGCATAGTAAGTTGACCCTAGATTCATTGGCCCGTATGAGATTCTCCGACATTTGGGCAACGCGGGCATATGAGCTAGCTTTACCCTCCAGCATTGGCTAGCGTTCACCTGTTTTTCACGATCTATTGCTCAGGAAGTATGTCAGAGATCCGTCTCATGTTTTTAGCCATGAGCCAGTGGAGATCCAGCAATCTTTCTTAGAGTAGAGCCGTAGTAGCTATTCTTGTCGCGGAGGTTCAGCACCTCTGAAACAAGAGCATTGCGTCGTAAAGATCTATGGCGTAACTTCTCGCGAGAGGGGGCTACTTGGGAGCTTGAGGATGCAATGAGAAAGAAATATCCTCAGTGTTTGAGTTAGTAGTCGGTACTTCGGGGACGAAAAGCGACGTAAAGTTTCTTAGAGGGTGTCGTGAGTGTGTTGGCCTTGCATTTCATCTGCTTGCTAAGTATATGTATATGCGTATAAAGTGTATCCTATTGATGTAATTATTGTGTATAGAGATTTTTATACAAATTGTATGAATTAGTATTATTGAAATGTACATATTGTATTCAATAGATATATATATATATATATTTTTTTTTTTATGTGTGTAGTATTATAAATCTGCATATTTAAAGTGATTTTGTCGCCAGTCGGCGTCACATCGGCTGACGTTGACTAGGAGTGGGCGGCAATATCGATGCGCCCATTTGGATAGGCGACCATAGATTGGACCCATATCCCCACCAATTACGTTTCCAGATCCAGAAACGCCTCCGGAAATTTAGCCTCTTTTTTAGAAACCCTTCCCACGGCTCTGAGACTTACCCCTTTAACATATCCGACCCCAACCCTTTATAATACCCAGT
>JACBKR010004289.1:0-24653 GCA_014218235.1 Colocasia esculenta | reverse complement strand
TTAATCTTTGTTTCAAGAAGGATAACAACATCACAATTATTTTTCTGAATAATTTTTCGCAGCTCCATACGCTTACCAACCTTGTTTAAACCTCTAACATTCCAGCTCAGAATCTTCATAATAGAAAAGGAAGGGAGGGTCTAAACTCGGGTGGAATTCTGGTGGGATATGTTTCTCTGGTCCTTTCCTTTCCATTTTTGATTGTTTCCATGTTGCACTCCATTTCCCACTCTCCTTTTCCTTTCCATCTCGTCAACTGCATGTAGAGTAGTAAATTTCCTTGAGAATCTCCATAAGAATCAGGAGTTTTGGTGAATTCTTTTGAGAGCTGGTTGCACATTTCCTTTCCTTGATATATTTTCCTTCTATTCTACCATCCGACTCCAAGAGTTCTCCATCCGATTGCCTTTCCTTATTCAGAATATTGCATTTTCTTTAGAGAGAGGCCTCTATATCAGCCGTAGGATTGGATGTGCATGGGAGAGGTAACTCCACCTCCTTCCCATTTAACTCACCTTTGCTTTTTGGAGCGCTGCCTCTTGCCCACTTTGTAAAGATTGCTGCCTTCCTTTGACCGTACCCTCCTTATATTCATCATTTCCTTGGACCGCTTCCAGCAAGGACACTTCCTCTTCTTGCATTGCAACTGATTGGATAGTCCTTTTTTCATTGCCACTATCTCCGGCTGTAGAATCTTCCACCAAGCCTTCCCTTCTCTACCACCGCTATAGAAGGCAAGGGAATGCTATTGGCTGCATGCAAATCCTTCTCCTTTCCTTTACTGGTGTCCATCATCCTTCCTAATAATTTCAGAATTTCCCTCCATAGCTGAATCAGCTTCCTCATTAGCAAGAACCGAAAATCTGTTGTTTCTTGAACAATCTCCTTGCATAGTCGTTAACTTAATTGAATTATTTGGCTTTGCGGCATCAGGAATATCCTTTATTCTGTAAATTTGTTGCACTTGAGCAGATGAGGACTGGAAGGTAGTAGCAGGCTTCATAATTTTTGAATGACATTGACCATGCAAATGGCCGAACAGACCGCAATCTGCACATCTTCTCGGTTTCCAGGAGTAAGAAACCTGCAGCGATCTCAAAGAACCATCAAGGTCCTTATAGGTAACATGATTTGGAAGCTCAACCTCCGAAGAAACCATAACACAAGCACGAGCAAATGAAAGTCTCTTTCTTTCAGCTGTGAGTCTATCCATGAAGAGAGGCTCACCCAGAGTACTACAAAGCTTGGAGATGAATTTATTGGACCACAATGAATTGGTAAACTATGAAAAGCAATCCAGACCGGTATGTTTTTTAAGCTTTCAAGCTCCATTCTCAGACCTTGCTCCCATCATCGAAGGATCATTGGATCCCCGAATAGACCAGAAAACTTCCAGGATACGCGTGACATCTTCTTCACTATCCATCTTACATATGAAGAAGCCATTCTCAAGGAGATGGAGGTCGAAGCCCACCACTCCCCATCTACTCTTGATGAATGAAGACAGAGGGAAGAAGGAGGTTTTAAGATCGACTACGTACCCAACAATGGTGCGATCCCATGCACCACGAAGTTCTTCTAAATCTTCTACATCACAGACAGCAATCTTCTTATCCTCAGAAATCATTGGTTCTATGAAAGAAAGAGCATGATTGCCTTCATTCGAGGATGGCCGAGAGAAGAGAGCAGCCCATGTCTTCGGGCCAGCAGCAACTCCAACTTGACTCCTCGACCTCGATCTCCACCTTGAGGACTTTGAACGACCACGCAGAGGAGGTCGCTGGTCTGATCGGCCAGTTCTATGGGGCCGCTCAGCCGGCGTGCTCACATCCAAGATATCCCCCGCAGCAGTAGAAGCCATCTCCAAGAAAAACGCCACTCCCTGAAGACACTAAGGAAGGAGAAGTAGACCCCGGAAGGATGGATTCCTTTCGGTGGCTGCCCTCAAGAGAAAGGAACTCTCAAGAGCAAGGGACCTTCCTCAGCACCAGAGGGAAGGCTCCACCCACCGCCAGGGAGGCGGGGGTGAGCCCCGAACTCACAACTCCGCTCTCTCTCCTCAGAGCTTCTCTCTCTAGAAAACTAGAGAGAGAGAGAGCCCCCTTCTCCTCTTCCTGAAGAATGCTGGATATGCATCTAGCAGAAGTGATGCTCGGTTTCAAGAAAAGAAGAAGGTCATCTGCAAAAACCAAATGAGAAAGTTTCGTTTGACCACAAGAAGGAACCAGCAGCTCGCCCTCCCTCATCTTCTGATCTATCATAATAGAAGTCCTTCCATAGCCACAAAAGAGGTAAGGTGATAATGGTCTCCCTGGCGAATCCCATTGGAAGACTTAAAGAACCCCACTGGACTTCCATTGAGCATAACAGAAAAAGTAGCAGAATTAGTGAGTATATCAATCCATTGCAACCATTGTTCCGGAAACCCCATCTTCCTCAGAATAGTAAGGATAAAGTTTCGCCGAACTGAATCAAAAGCTTTCCGCAGATCCACTTTCAAGCATAACAAACTACCTCTATGCTTAGAATGAATATCTCTCACAAGGTCATTGGCAAGAAGGATACTATCCTGAATCTTTCTTCCTTTGATAAAAGCAGACTGATTTTTGCTAATTAGATTAGGCATGAATTTTGCATTCGGTTGGCAATAAGTTTAGGGTTCCACTAACCCATAATAACCACACAAAGCAAAACATATAAGGATATTACGGTCCAACACTGATATTAAATCTTTTACAAATCTCCTTGGAACGGCAGGAAAGAGGTCTCTTATTCGGATGGCCTTCCACACAACTTCTCACATCCTGGATAATGGAAAGGATAATCTGGATAGCAGAAGTACAAATACCATCAAAGGTTCTACAACAACGTTCTCTCCAGATCCACCAGATTGTAGCTCTAAAAAGCATCCTCGCCAAGCTTGTTGCAAAACCATCTTTAGAAAAGCTTTGTCTTAAAGAGTGAACTTCTTGGAGGAGAGTAGGGCGGGGCTGTCTTTGAATTGCACCTTTCTCTCTAATCCCTAAATCTGAAGGAGCTGATTGCATGGAAAACTATAGGCCCATTTCTTTATGCAACTTCACCTATAAAATAATATCCAAGGTGCTTGCTGATAGACTTCAGAAGGTTATGGATAGAATCATCAGCCCAAATCAAGCTGCCTTTATAAGAGGTCGAGGAATACACCACAATGTTCTCTTGGCAAATGACTTGGTTAAGGATTTGCACTCCAAAACAAAAGGTAACAAACTTGTTTTAAAGCTGATCTCAGGAAGGCTTTTGACTCTGTAAATAGAGAATTCATTTATAGCATGATGAAAAGTATGAATTTTCCAGAGTTTTGGATAAGATGGATAAAGAGTTGCATTGATACTCCTAAATTCTCCATTCTTTTCAATGGTTCTCCTCTGGGTTTTTTTAGCAGCAAAAATGGTATTAGGCAAGGGGATCCCTTGTCCCTTACCTTTTCACAATTGCCATGGAAGGATTGACTTGTTTACTGGAAAAATCAGTCATTGAGGGTACTTTGAAAGTTCCTATTGCTGGTCAATGTCATGTATCTCACACTATTTTGCTGATGATCTGCTTATCTTCTTGCAAAATGATCTTCCTTCTGTCAATAAGTTGGCTGAAATTCTGAAACAATTTGGCAACATGTCTAGTTTGCACCTGAATAGTTCCAAGAGTAAAGTTTATGTGGGCAATGCTATCAGCAATAAAGAAGCTATTTCAAATACACTTCAAGTGGCTGAGGGATCCCTCCCGGTTCCCTATTTGGGATTGCCTTATTCACTAGTGGTATGAAGAACAAATATTGTCAGCCAATCAAAGAGAAAATCCAGCGAAGATTGAATTCTTGGAAAACCCGTCTACTATCAAAAAGTGGTAGACTTGAGTTAATCCGTTCAGTGTTGCATTCATATGCCTTATACTGGTCTAATGCATTCTTTTACCTGCTGGATGCACTCATGAAATTGATCAAATGCTTTGCAAGTTTTTCTGGAGTGGAACAGGGGAAACGAATTCATTGCACATGGTTAAATGGTCACACATCTGTAAGCCTAAAGATGAAGGAGGTCTAAATCTCAGAAGCATCACTGAATGGAATAAGTCTTGCATGATGAAACACCTTTGGGATCTCATTCAAGGAACCAACTCCCTTTGGGCAGATTGGGTCAAAGGTAAATATTTGCATAGCAAATCCATTTGGAATATTGATATTAAACCTCATTACTCTGCTGCAATAAAAGGAATTTTAAAGGCAAGAAGTTGGCTCCTCAATCACATCACTTATGATATCTCTAATGGGGAATCCATTAACATGTGGTATGATCCTTGGGTTAATGGAAAGAGTATTTTTCAGATGTATGGCGACAGAATAAGATTTGATTTGGGTGCCCCTAAAGACTTGACGGTTTCTTCCTTCATTCAGAATCATAAATGGAGTCTTCCTCATCCAATATCTACTGAAATGTTAACCTTTGGCCCCAAATTACTGCAATTCCAATTGTTCACAACAGATTTGATAGAATAAGATGGGTTCATGACAATGGAAAATTCAATGCTACTTCTGCTTGGAATCAAATAAGGAATAGAGGAAGGAAATGGGAGTTCAAAAATTGGACCTGGGACAGCCCTACTGCTCAAAAATTCTCTCTTTGTACTTGGCAAGCATTGTTGAATAAGCTCCCAACTGTTGAAAACTTACAAAGGAAAGGTTACACTATGGTGAATAGATGTGCTCTTTGTGAGAAGGATATTGAAAGTACTGATCATATTCTTTGCATGCTCCTATAGCAATGGATTTGGAAGGAAATTCTTAAAAGATTTGACTTCACAAGGGATCCCTGCAGCAATATCATCCAAGAAATCAAAGCAATGATTTTATCCTTTCCTTCATCTGGAGTTTTAACAAAACTAGCTCAAAATGCTCTTCGAAGTGCTATTTGGTGGATTTGGAGGGAAAGATGCATTAGGATTTTTGAAGATCAGAAAAAAGATAAAGTTCACATTCTCATTGCCATTCTTTCAGATACAAGAAGCTGTATGGAGAAATTTGTGAAAATCAGCAAGCTGAAGAAACGTGAGAAAGGGGTTTTAAATAGATTCAACTTTACCATTAACTAGTTAGAATGACAGTCTTTTTTTTTTTGGTCGGTCAACCAAGTGAATTATATAAATATAATGAATGATACAAGAGAGGGACTATTAAGGTTCAAGAACCTAATAGTCTAGAAAAGTAAAAAACACAGATGGAGATTGACACCACAAATCGGCACCAAGTCTCCATAAAAACAGGAAATCCACATGACACCACAAATGGTGACTACAAAGATTTGTTTAACTGAATATTGAACTCTCACAAAGGACTTTAGACCGACCAGATAAAGTCTGCATGTAAGGCTTCGCCTCCAAACAACTCCGGACATCATTCATAATAGATAGAGCAGTATGAATATATGGACTTTTGATGTTTTTTTTTTTTGCTAACGAGGAAACCCCGCCCCGTGTGGCTTTGTGGACTCAAGGATTGGTGTTCGTGAACTCCAAGGTCAGGACTTGGCAGCTCCTACTTTCCGTGTACCCGTATTGTCCTTACCCACTTGACCAGGAAAACCCCGGACCTACACACCTCGAGGATTGCATGTAGATCAGGTAAGCCCCCCCAGGAATCGAACTCGGGACCTCTTGCTTTTAAACAAGAGTTCTTACCGATCGACCAGCTGGGGTCCTCATGGACTTTTGATGTCTTCAAAGATTCTATTGCATCTCTCTTTCCAAATCCACCATATGGAAGCTCTAAATAGAAGACGGGCCAAAGCAGTGCCAAAACCATCAATCTTGAAACTAACTCTCAAAGCATGCATCTCTGCCAGGATGGAATGCCGGGGAAGTCTTTTAATATTCATTCTGTGAAGCATCTCTCCCCAAACAGATTGGGAGTAAGGACAAGCAAAGAAAATATGGTCTTCACATTCCTCAGCATTGTAGCATAGCACACCTACTAGGAATTTGGAAACCTCTCTTCTTTAAATTGTTAATGGTGGGTAGCTTATGCATGACCGCCTGCCAGCAAGTAAGTGAAAAACGCTGAACTGTTGGTCCTTTCCAGACCAGTCTTCCCAGCCCACCTTTTGATTTTGATCACGAATTAAGTTCCAAGCATTGTTAATGGTGAAGCTGCCATTAAGCCATTTGATCTGGTCCGATGGATGGAGTAACGTCCTGCTTATCATGGGCCAAAGATCAAACATCTCCGAAGAAGTAGGAAAGGAAGAGACCATTGACCATTGTTGATGAAGATAGCACAAGGAACATTAGAATTGAGACCGAGATGACGTCTTATACTGTCCCCTACAGCCATGAAAATGCTTTTGCCTTGGAGCCAAGGATCATAAAAGAAACTAAAGTTACTGTCTTCACCCACCTCATACCGAATATGTTGAAAGGTCGAGAGAGTATCCCCGTTTTTTTTTCACATTACCAGTCATGGCGCCCTTTCGGGTTTTCACCATGGCTGGCCCCCTCTTGCTTTTGCCTGCACGCCCTTTCGGGTTTTCATGCAGCGGGGTTTCCCGATTTTGCCCGAGGCGCCCTTTCGGGTTTTCACCTCAGCTGGGTTTTAGGCCTTTTTACCCTCGATTCATCTTGGAGGAATAATGAACCGAGTCTGCCGGGGCACCTCGTTTTTCAGCCCCTCCTTTTCTTTGGCCAATGTCAAAATCTTGAACAAATGCAGGGAAGAAACTACACAGCTGACCTATAGAGAAAGGAGAGTTCTTCAAATCTTGACGCTAGTAGTTCTTTGAACCAGGTGAATGTGCCTATACAGCAGGACGTCTGCCGCAAATAACAGGTTTGCTTTACTTGCCACTTTGAGCAAGAGGAGGAGACTCTCGGTTCAAAGGAGGAAGGGGAGATCAGCGCGGATGATGGGATTCAAATTCCCTTGGGGAATCTAATAGCAGAAGTCAAGAGGAGGCATTCGAATCAATCTTATCAAAGCAAGTAAGGACAATGTAGCAGCGCGATTTGAGGAATATTGCACATAAAGGCAAGGCAGTTTCTAAGGAAATGGACATATGTAAAGTGGAAGCCAACAATTGTTATCCCCAGCGGTCTTCGTGCAAGGAAGGGAGGACATCATGATAGCTCAAGTTCCAAGGAAACAAATCTCCATAGAAAGGAATGCTATTCCTTCTCATGGGAAAGAGGTAAGTTTACCGCAACAATGCATTACTCCTCTTAACGTGGATATGGGTATCTCTTTGTGCAAGGACGGTTCAAATATGGTTATCCAGGAGGATTTTTCAGCGGGCAAGACTCCAGAAATGGTGGGGGCTAGAAAATTCACATCTTTGCATGCTGTTGATGAAATGGACAAGAGAAAGAAAGTGATGAATGGTCCGCCTAAAGTCAAGCAAAAGGACCACAGGAATGGGCTGGTTCGATCCTAAATTTGTTTCCATCATGAAGTTAATTAGCTGGAATGTAAGAGGAATTAATAAAGTGTCAAAAAGGAGAGAGCTGAGAAAGATTATCATGAGTAAAAAGTGTGACATTGTTATTCTTCTTGAAACGAAATTAAAGCTGCTAATGTCGATATTTGTAAGTCTTACATCTGGCCTGAAGCAGACTTAGCCCACAATAGTCACTGTTCTAATGGCCGAATCTGGGTTTTTTGGAATCCAGTCATCTATTCGTTCAAAATTATTGAATCTACCAGTCAACTTATTCAACTGCATGGGACTCATCTGGCTTCTAAGAAGGATCTCCATATCAGTGCGGTCTACGCCTCCACCTCCAGCAGGATCGGCAATCTCTTGGGACTCCATTGTTATGCACTCTACCTCGTCTATTGATAATTCTCCGTGGATCACCATCGGAGACTTCAACTGTATCAGGTATCCGTCGGAGAAACTAGGGGTACCCCAGTTCCAGTTCAAATTTTAACTCCTTCAATAATATGATTAACTGTGCCAACCTTATGGATTTGAAATCTATTGGCAATCATCTTTTCGTGGATAATTGCTCCGCTGGGGATAGAAGAATCGCTGCAAGACTTGATCGGGGCCTTGTGAATGATGAATGGCTCTCATCTTTCCCGGATAGTCTTGTGGACTATCATTCCTCTTATTTTCAGATCATTCTATGCCCTTGTTAATACTTCCCCCTTGGTGAACCATGGTCCTAAACCTTTCAAGTTCTTTAACTTGTGGGCTAGGCATCCTGGATTTCTTGATATTGTTAAATTGGCTTGGAGTAAAGAGTTCCAAGGTCTCCTCTTTAATCTCTGCAAGAAGCTCAAGGAGGTCAAAGAAGCCTTGCGCATCTGGAATAAGGAAGAGTTTGGGGATGTGAATGATGGCGCTAAGAAATGGCGGGACAAACTAGATTCTACCCAGAGAAAACTTAATCAAGATCCTACTAATCAGCAGCTAATTGAGGAGGAAATAGTTATCGTCATGAATATCTGAAAGCTCTTGATATGGAGAATCCTTTTTCAAGCAGAAATCTAAGCACAATGGTTGTCTCTTGGGGATGGCAATACCAATTTTTTCATGCCTCTTGCAAAGCCAGGAAAGCGATCAACACTATCAGATGCATTGACTCGAATGGCCAGATTATTGATGATATTGACAAGGTTAAGCAGCATTCTGTGGATTTTTACTCATCTTTGTTGAATCAGCCTTCTGAAGATTGCAATCATGTAAGTATCACTCCAAGGCGTTTTCTTGAAGACTCTGACATCCAATGCTTATTAGCGATATCACCGATGAGGAGATAACCAAGGTTGTCTTTCAATCTCCGAAAGGCAAAAGCCCGGGCCAGATGGTTTTCCGGCTGAGTTATCAATGTGCTTGGGCTATCGTGGGTCAACAGGTTTATCCAAGCTGTTCAGCATTTTTCCTCGACCAGCAGACTTCTGAAACAAGTGAACTGTACGTTCATTGCTCTTATCCCCAAAAATGATGGAGCTGATTCTTTGGATCAGTATAGGCCGATCTCTCTGTGTAATTTGGCCTATAAGATCATCTCTAAAATTCTGGCCAACCGTTTGCAACGCGTTCTTCCGAAGCTTATTAGCTCAAACCAGTCTGCTTTTATTAAAGGAAGATCGATCCATGACAACATCCTTCTTACTAATGATATTGTTCGTGATCTGCATTCAAACACCAAAGGTAATATGCTTTGCTTCAAGGCTGATCTCAAAAAAGCTTTTGACTCAGTTAACAGGAACTTAGTTTATTATATGTTGAAAGCAATGAGATTCCCTGACAAATGGATTCACTGGATTCAAAGTTTGCATTGAGAGCCCTTCTTTCTCATTTTATTTAATGGGTCTCCGGTGGGATTTTTTCAAAGCAATAATGGGTTCGCCAGGGCGATCCATTATCTCCTTACCTCTTCACCATTGCTATGGAGGGTCTTTCTTGCCTTCTAGAGATGCAGTGCGTTGTGATGATATAAAAGTCCCTTCTGCTGGAAAAGTCAAAATTTCTCACGTGATGTGTTGCAGACGACCTGATCATTTCCTTAAAAATGATACTCAATCTACTAGAAATCTCAAAAACATTCTGGATAACTCTCTCTTATATCGGGCCTTCATCTTAATCAGCAAAAAAGCAAGCTTTTCATAGTTGGTAATGTGAAGCAGAAAGAGATCTTCTTGAATATTCTAGGAGTTGGCGAAGGTACCTTTCCTGTTCCATATCTTGGCCTGCCGTTGATCTCTTCTTCTATCAAAAAGTACACTGCCTTCCTTTGTTGGAGAAGATTAATACCCGGCTGAACTCATGGAAAAACAAGTTCCTTTCCAAAGCTGGACGCTTGGAACTCATCAAATCGGTTTTGCAATCTTATTCCATATATTGGTCATCAGCTTTTCTTCTACCTCATGGCTTCTTTCTCTCACATTGAAAATAAATTGAGGGACTTCTTTTGGAGAGGGTGTACTGATCGCAAAGCTTTGCACATGATCAAGTGGAGTGATATTTGTAGACCAAAGAAAGAAGGCGGCTTGGGGATCCGAAATCTTCATGATTGGAATAGAGCTGCCTCGGTTAAGCTCTTATGGGATGTATTGCAAAGAAAGGATTCTATCTGGATTGAGTGGATTTATAGCAAATATCTATCTAGACAAAATATATGGATGATTAAATGCAAATCCACTTATTCTAGTGCTTGGAAGAGTGTTCTAAAGGAGAGGGATTGGATGCAGCGGCAAATCAGTTATTTTATTGCTGATGGTTCTCTCTTTAGTATGTGGTATGACCCTTGGGTAGGGGGGGAAAGCATCTTTCAAAATATGGAGATCGGCTTCGCCAGGATCTTGGGGCTACTAAGGAAATGAACATTGCTCAGTTTATCAATGGTGACCGCTGGAACCTTCCTCATCCTACCACTATCCAAATGTTTACTCTATGGCCTTCTATTCTGCAAACTCAGATCCATACAGGTAAAAATGATGGAATCATATGGAATCACAATGGGGAAAGTTCTCTATTGCATCAGCCTGGAATGCTCTCATGTCTCACCACTCTGAGTACCAATCCATAAATGGGTGTGGTCAAAACCAAGTGCTCAGAAATTTAACATTTGTTTTTGGCAAACCTTGATGAATAAACTTCCAACTCAAGATATTTTGAAGAAGAAAGGGTTTCAGCTGTGCAATCAATGTATTCTTTGCAAAAATGAGGAGGAAGATCACAAACATCTCTTCTTCCAATGCGATTACACTAAATGGCTTTGGAAAGAATTGCTTCACAGGTTTCATATAGGAAGACACATGGCGGACAACATAATATTGGAAATGCAAAATATGATGGACGATCTACAACATCATGATGTCATTTGGTCCCTCGCCCAGCTTTCCCTCAAGGCAGTGGTTTGGTGGATTTGGCGTGAAAGGTGCATTAGAACTTTTGAGGACAAATCGAGATCCAAAATGCAGCTCCTTCTTTCCATCTTGCTGGACATTAAGGTGTGCATGGAAAGTGCAAAACTTAAGCCTTCAACATCAAGAGAAAAGGACATTCTAAGGCGATTCAACATTTCTCACTTGTAATTGCTTTCCACTTTATTATATGGCTCAAGTTGTATGTCATAGTCCACAAGCTGTGTGGTCATGAGTGCTTAGTCCTGGTTATCCTTTTGATGTGGGCGGTGGAGTGAGACCATTCCACCTCCTTGAGGTGGGGTGCACTCTCCTGCCCCACAATGGGAGCCTTTTCCTATGTATCATTTCTTTGATAGGCTTTGTACAATATTTCATTCAATACAATTTTAAGCTCCGTATTACTTACCAAAAGAATATGTTGAAGGACCCAACCTCTTTGCTTAAGAATACTCTTCCAGGCAGTAGAATGATAAGCTTTCTGCTGCACACTCCAAATAGAATCCTTCTTAGATACTTTTGCTGAATCTTTAATCCAGGAGCGATGGTGAATTCTGAAGAATATCCCAAAGGTTCTTGGTCGCAAACAAGCTAAGTTCCAATCTTTCAATCTTTAATCTTCAATACCCATCCCCCTTCAATTTTTCGGCTTACAAATAGCCTTCCAGCTACCCATATGCATGGATCGTTGAGGGGAATGCCCATTCCAATAAAAAATTGAAAGAGTAACTTCAATCTCCTTAATCACAGCAGCAGGAAGAATAAAGGAACCGACCAATAGATGGAAATAGAAGAAAGAACAGATTTGATAAGCTCCAGTCTACCTGCCCGAGATAGCAGACCAGTGCGCCATGAATCAATTCTTCTTTTAATCTTGTCTATAATTGGCTGGCAATGGGTTTTTCTTCCAAAGCAGTACTAATAAGAGGTAATCCCAAATAGGACGTTGGGAGTTTACCTTGCCACACTTAAGGCAGAGATATTTCGCTTTTTGTCTTGACATGACCGCCCATGTAAATCCTACTCTTATTAGTGTTAAGTTGAAGCCCAGATAACTGTAGACTTCTCCAGGAGCTGATGGATTTTGAGAGCTGAAGTAACATCATCCTTGAAGAAGATAATCAAATCATCGGCAAATATGAAATGAGATATGGAAAGAGAACCCGCCGTAGGCACTTTGATGGACTTTGCCTGGACAGCATCTTCAATAAGACAAGTAAAGCCTTCCATCACAATAGTGAAAATATAAGGAGATAATGGATCTCCTTGACGAATACCATTTGAGCTGTTAAAAAACCCCCTCCGGACTTCCATTTACAAGAACAAAAAACCGAGCTGTCTCCAGACAACGCGAATCCAATCAATCCAGACAGGAGGAACATCATTTTCTCATCATATAATAAATGAAATCCCAAGACACTGAATCAAAGCTTTGCACAAGTCAGCCTTTAAACAGATTCGGGACCCTCTATGCTTTGAGTGAAGGTCCTTTGCTAATTCATTAGCGAGAAGAATGTTGCTTTGAATTTTCCTTCCACGGATAAAAGCTGATTGATGCTGGCTAATGAGAAAGGGAAGAACATTCTGCATTCTGTTAGCCATCAATTTAGTAATAACTTTGTAGAGAAAATTGCAGAGAGAAATGGGCCGAAATTGGTCCAAACATTCAGCATTAGGCATTTTAGGCACCAGGGCAATAAAGGTAGAATTAATCTCCTTTACCCAGTTACCCTCCTGAAAAAAAGAAAGAATGGCTTTGGAGACCAAGTCTCCAACAATCCCCCAAGAGCTAATGAAGAACTCTGCAGTGAACCCATCAGGTCCCGGACTTTTATCTTTGGGAGAGTTAAAAAACAACCTGACGAACATCTTCATGAGTGAAAGGAGTCAAAAGAGAAGCAATTTGGTTTCCGTAAGAGTAGCCCTAACATGTAAATTTGGGGCCTCTTTATGATGATGCTTATTCAGAAGAGAGCTGTAGTAAGATATCATGAGATCGAATTTCAGAGTCTTCATACAAGACATTCCATCATTTGTCTTACAACTCTTTATAGAGTTATGAACTTTCCGAGCTTTGATAGCAGCATAGAAGAACTTATGTTGGAATCGCCCAGGAAAGCCATTGTTGTTTGGACTTTTGCTTGGCGAACATCTCCTCCCTCTCTAAAGCCCTGCATGTAAGCCAAACGACATTGGTTCTCTTGATCTTGATAAGTCACATTTTGAGGGTTGTCAGCACAAAGTTTTTGATAATGGATAAGCTCATCTCGGGCAGTTGAAGTATTAGACTGACACACACACCAAAGACTTGCTTGTCCAGTCACGAAGAGCAGTCTTCATCAAATTTGAGCTTTTGGCAAACTTGAAATAAAAGAGTACCCCTGACTTGTTTATTCCAAGCATCATGAACAACAGAATGAAAAGTGGGATGAGAAGTCCACATGCTAAAGAACTTGAAAGGCTTGGTTTTGAAACCCGAGGCCCATCACTCATATTTACCAGAAGCAAGGAGTGATCAGAAATAGACATATCTCATAGGAAAGAAGACTATCTTCATAGGTATTGATCCAGTGAGTATTGACCATGACCCTGTCCAAGCGAGCAGATATACGTTGGACACCCCGCTTTCTGTTACTCCAAGACAGGAAGTTACCTGTATGAGGGAGATCCAGCATGCCTTGCATATCATAGAAGGCGTTCACATCAATCACTTGGCTTGGAAGAATAGGACGACCACCCTTCTTTTCGTAAGAGTACCGATACAGAACAGTGTTTAAATCACCTAGTATAATCCAAGGCTTGTCAACAGACTGGGAAATTTGAAGCAATCGCAGATCGCTTCTCTTCGTCTCTCTTCTCTCCAATAAATTGGATCCATAGACAGCGTAAGAATGAAGATATCATTGGTTTTTTTTTAACATGAATATATTGGGAACTCTCGCCAGGAGAGTAAGAGAGAAACATTCCTGTGTTTCCAAAGAATCCCTATTCTACCTCTCCAGGAACTAGTATAGTTGGATAAACACTTAGATGAGAGCCAAGATAGTTCTTACTACTGTTCCAGGTTAAAGTCTCTAATTTTGGTCTCACAGAGAACCACAATGTCACCCTTGTAATGAGATATCTCTTTCTTCACACCAAGCATCTTGGCTTTGCTGTTCATTCCTCTCACATTCCAGGAAATAATATGCATGGTTAGAGTGAGTTTTGCGAAACTCTTGGCCGCGCCTGGGACCGGCCTATTCTACTCACCCTATCAACGTCTTTGAGTTTTGATGTATCAAATGAAGAATCCATGCAATCAGGAGAATCAGAGACAGTTAAGAGGCCCGGTTTTACACCAGAAGGAAAAGTGGTCACCGTGGGCCCCACGGGCATCTTACTTATGATCGTGAGAGGCTCTGCAAGGGAGGACGTACCTGCATGGGAGGCGGAGCCTTCTAAAAGAGCAGCTGAGGGTGGGACAGACACACTGCCTTTCTTTGCAAGATCTTCAGAAGAAACCACGACCTGATTCTTTCCTGGATTAGAAGGATTGCTTACCTCCTCAGCCGTGCAAACAATACTAGCTTCTTTATTCTTTCCTGCCTTAGATGGATAGGTGGGATCCGGATTTATGCTAACCGCTAAAGGTCTGTCAGCCACCGTAGTTCCCATAACTGAATTATTCACAGAAATATCTCTAATAAGAAAGTTGCACTCAGAATGCTTGGCCCCCGAAGAATTTGCTGAGCCTTCCATCCGAATAACACTAGGATTAGCATGTGAGGTATCCGCCTCCTTAGAAACCGGTTTTACACAATCAGCAACTTGAGATTTGCTGTTCGCCACCGAGCCAACGACAGAAACATCATCAGTCACCGTACTCTGAGCTATTATACCATCCACCGAACTAGTCACTGAATCGACGGCTATATGCACTAGAGAAGGAGCAGATGCTACGCTGTCAGCATCCGAGGAGGTTGACCCCAGTAGAATATTGTTGATCACTTAAAACATCAAACTTATTGGCCAAGGTGATAACTGCATCCGTAGAATCATTTTTGGTCGCCATTCACGTCTTGTTGATGCATGTGGATCTCCACTTTGATCAGAGCCAAGACGACAGGGCCTTCAGAATGACCAAAGGAGGAGCACACCGAGCAAGCCTTCGGTTTCCACTCGTACTCCACCATGATTTCTTCCGTAACACCCGATTCATGGACCACCTTAATCTCAGGTGGGAAAGATAACTCTGAAGAGATGAGATACAAATTCTGGCGAACGCTAGTCTCTTCCTCAAGGCTGTCATCTTGTCCATGAAGAGTGGTTTCCCAAGAACACTTCCCATCTTACTCAGAGAAGTATGGGACCAGAGGTGAAGAGGAAGATTAGGAAAAGAGACCCACAGAGGATAAGAAAGCATCGCCTTCTCCATCTTGACATCCCGATTCCATCTTTGTAGAATAAAAGGGTGCCCTCTATATATGCCAGAAACCCTCCAGAACCCTCTGCATATCCCCCTCCAAGCAAAGACACAGACAAAAAACCTCCCATCCTCATGTGAAGATCATATGAGCCTTGGGTTTCCACTGCTTGTCGATAAAGTTCTTGAGGGGAGTATAAGCGGTTTTGATCCCCACAATGTAGCCACAAGAGCAAACTTCCACATGTCACTAGTTCCTGCAAATCTTGAGGACAAAAAGTTGCAGCATGCTGATCTCCATGCAATATAGGTTCAATATATTCCAGTCATAGACCGGCTAGGCGCAGAAGAATTCCTTGAAATAGTTCGCTCCAGGATTTCTTAGAGGCAGAAACCGGAGGAACCCTTGACATAGACCTACCTCGAGATCGCCCACGAGAAGAACGATTGCTTGGAGGACGATGGACAGGAACATCTGTGAGGATCTAGGTCCATGACCCTGATCACTCGTGACATTCACAGTTGCACCATTCGAGGTCAAGGTCTCTCCCGGGTTAGAGAGAGACCGGCCTCCACGTACAACCCCCACCGGAAGGACCTCCATGACCGCTCCTCGGCAGGACACCTTCCTGCAGGATTTCTCGAACCCACCAGAAAAGCCTGCTGGAGAGAAGCTCCAGCAACGAGGCCACCCACCGCCGTAGGCGGGGGTGAGCCCGGACAGGCACACACGGCGACCCCAAACCACAGAGCTTAAATTCTTCTTTTATATGTGTGGAACTTTTAATCTTCACTATTTGGCTATTTCCTTGTTTGGATCTTTGCTAACATTGTCAGGTTTAGAGGATGCAAACCAAGGAAAATTGTGGACCAGCTTGCAAGTTCAGCCCAAAGGACTCTTTCTAGTTTGAAAACTTTATTGTTTTTCATCCATAGTCTACAGGTTGTGTAGTCATGGAGTTTTAGCTTCTAGCTTTGTTATCCTAGGGTGACTATTTGGTGGAGTGAGAACATCTTCCTCTTTGAGGCAAGGGTGCACTCTCCTGAACTCCTCTAGGGGACTATTGCCTTAGATCATGACTTGTATGATCAAAGGCTTTTGTTCATATTATTTCATTAATTCCATCTTTACTACCGAAAAAAGTCGATAGCTATGAGAGAAACTTAGTGTTAGACATGCAAGCCTGGCTAAGGGCGCTACAATTAAGGAGATAGCAAAGAAGATCAAGTAGATGTTCTTATGTTGAAGTTCCTAAGGATTCTTGGCAGATTTGGATGAAGATAATATTTCTGAGCATGGCCTTCAGTTATATAGCGAATGTCCAATAAGATAGAGAGCAATACTTGCACTCTACTTCGGTCCTTGGAATTGAACACTCTAGAACATCTTTCTTTCCAAATCCACCACATAGCAGCACGAAAGCTAGCAAAAGCAACACCAGTGGCAGCACCTGGATAAGTAAAACTTCTGAGTAAACATTCCCCTTCAGATTTAAGAGTATCCCTCGGTCTCCTATGAATATCCAGGCGGTGCAGGACTTGCATCCAAATCCACGAGCTGAAAGTGCATTGAAAGAATAAGTGGTTGATGCATTCCCATCTGCTTGCATAAGACACATATGTTTGGGGCCATGAAGTCCTCTACGCTGAAGCTTGTGAAAGTAGAAATACCCCCCTGATGACCTGCCAAGCATGCAATGAACACTTCTGAATTGTAGGCCTCTGCCAAACCAGCTGGAACCAAGGAACTTTGGGATACAATGTCCGTTTTTTGTCATAGATTTGCTTGATTCCAATGATACCATTATCATGCTTCCACACAATGAAGTCTTCGCAATCTGGATGAAGAGGAATACGGTGGATTCTAGGCCAAAGCTCCATCATTCAGCCGAAGTAGAGTTGGGAGCGTCCAGCGGTTATTATGAATAAAGATGCAACAGAAGCATTATCAGGTAAGCCAGGAGAAATCTGATATACTCTCCACAGATGGGAATATGGATTCGCCATCCCAATCCAGGATCCCTCCAAAGGTTAAGAAGATGACCAGAGCCAATTTTGTAAGAGATATGCTGCTTAATCCAATGCCTTGCCTGAAGAATTCCTTTCCAAGCATGTGAATGATAAGGCTGCACTTAAAACCCCAGATAGAAGTCTTCCTAAGATATTTGTCCTTCACCAATGAACCCAAGATTATCTTGAGAGGTGAGAATGTTCCAGAGTTGCATGTAACAGTAAAGAGATTCCAGTCATCCAGCCGTCGAAGACCTACCCCACCTTCATCCTTTGGTCGGCATAAGAATTCCCATTTGACGAGATGACACGGCCTATACTCACCAGAAGCATGCCAAAAGAAATTTCTAAGCATTCTCTCCACCTCACCAATCAAACCTTTAGGAAGAATAAAAGATAGGGCCCAATAGAGAGCATAAGAGTTAAGAACCGATCTAATTAACTCCAATCTCCCTGCTTTGGAGAGAAGACGGGTTTTCCATGATGCAATCCTTTTAGTGATCTTCTGAAGAATTGGAGCACAATGAACACTAGAGAGTCTAGTGGAGAAGAGTGGTAAGCCCAGATAAGTGGAAGGAAGGAATCCTTCATGAACATGCAAGGCATCCAAGAGCGGCTTCTTATGATGAACTTTCACCCCAACAAACACCCGGCTCTTATCCACATTAAGCTGCAAGCCAGACAACCGATGAAACTGGCAAAGGATCTCAGAAACGCAGCTAGCAGATGATGCATTAGGTTTCATAAACAAGAGCAGGTCATCAGCAAAAATCAAATGGGAGACCTTAGTATCACCAAAGGAAGGAACATGAAGAAGACCATTGTTCACCTTTTCCTCAATCAGAATAGAAAGACCCTCCATAGCAATGCAAAACAGATAAGGAGAGCGGATCACTTGCCTAATCCCGTTGTCAGAGGTAAAATACCCAACAGGACTTCCATAAGTAGGACAGAAAAGGAAGGAGATTGATTAGCACAGATATCCATGAAGATAACAATCAGGAAACCCCATTCTCCTCATGACATAGAGAATAAATGAACGGCTAACCGAGTCAAAAGCCTTTTTGAGGTCCACCTTCATGCACAGCAGATTCCCACGATGCTTGGAGTGAATGTCCCTACTATATCATTAGCTAATAGGATGCTATCTTGAATCTTCCTGCCCTTAATGAAAGCCGACTGTGCTTGATAATAAGATGAGGCATGAATCTTTGCATACGGTTAGCAATAAGTTTGGAGATAATCTTGTAAATGAAGTTGCATAGGAGATGGGGCGAAACTGATCAAAGGAATCAGCGCTCTCACACTTAGGAATAAGAGAAATGAAGGTGTGATTTATTTGCCTAAGCCAACACCCACCATTAAAGAAATAATGAATAGCTGCAAAGACATCATCCTTGACAATGTGCCAACAGATGTGGAAGAATTCCGCTGGGAAACCATCAGGACCCGGGCTCTTGTTCTTCGGTGCAGTCATGACAACTTCCATAATCTCCTCGTCAGTGAAAGGTGTCTAGAGAGAATTCCTATCTTCTTGGGACAGCATTCTAGAAGCTTGAAAAACAGGTACCTCAGGTTGATGATGTTGATTAAGAAGAGAACTATAGAAGCTGATAGCATGATCCTTCATTTCCTGCAAATCCTGAGTGGTACTACCATCAGCAAGCTTACACCTTCTAATAGTATTGACCATCCTCCTCCCTTTGATACTAGCATAAAAGAATTTTGTATTGTCATCAATTTGTGTTAACCAATGCTGTTTAGCTCGTTGGCGAGCAAAGGAGCTTTCCATGTTAAGGCATGCAAGATATTCCTCCCTGGCTTTAGTTTCTCTGGAGATTAACTCATCATCCATTGGATTGGCTGCTAACTCCTCTTGAGCTTTATGTAGGTCTTCACCTGCACCAGCCACCTTACGAAAAATAAGCCCAAACTCAGTTCGATTCCATACCTTAAGAGCTGACTTGACCACCCGAAGTTTCTGACTGAGGATAAACATTGGAGTTCCCTTTATCCGGATATTCCAAGCATGTTCAACAGTTGGAAGGAAGGAGTCATGTTGAGCCCACATAGAGAAGAATTTAAAGGGCTTCGGGCCACTAGCAATATTCTCTTCACTGAAGATAGTGAGGTGAGAGTGATCTGAAAGTAACTTGTCCCCATAAGCCACATAACTATTCGGAAAGGTATCAATCCAAGATTGATTAATAAGGGCTCTATCAAGTCTACACATAATTCTTCTAATACCATTAGACTGATTGCACCAAGAGAAGGTATTCCCCACACTCTTCAAATCCAGCAGTCCAGAAGTGTCAATGCATGAATTGAACTCACGAAGAACGTGAGGATATAGAGAGCGTCCCCCAATTTTTTCCTCAGGATAGCGAACACAATTATAATCCCCCACAAGCAACCAAGGTAGCGAGATAGATGCAGATATGTCCACGATGTCACGCCAGAGGTAACTCCTTTCATAAGGCAAATTCGAAGCATACACAGCAGTTAGATGAAACGCCCTCCCAGACGAAAGGTCTGTGCAATCCATGTGAATGAGCTGGGCGGTGGATTTAAGGCTAAGAAGTTGAATAACACTGCCATTCCAAAGAACCCAGATTCTGCCTCCAAGATGATCATCATAGTTGTGAAGCATGTTCAAGTGAGGAGCGATAGAAAGACGCCTAATAGTCATGTTGTGAAGGCGTACTCTTGTCTCAAGAAGTATAACAATGTCAGCATTAGATTGAGAGATTAAGTTCTTAATACTCAACCTATTCTCCCTTTTTAAGTCCACGAACATTCCAAGAAATCACTTTCATTACTGACCATTGGATAGAGATCGAATCCGAGCTTGAAGCTTATCCATCTTATTTTCCATTAGCATACCGGGAGGTGCCGCTGCACAGAATACTCCTCACGGCCATAAGATTTTCTTCCTTCAGTCATGTGAGTATCAGCTATCTTCACTCGACGGCATGGAAAAGCATTTTGAGCAGCGGGAATGGATCCTTAGTCATCTCTCTTACAAAGTTGGGAAAGGAGTCACCTCAGTTTCTTCTATGACCCTTGGATCCAGGCAAAGTATTTTTATGATGATGGGTGATAGGGTTCGCCGCCACCTTGGTCTCCATAAGGAAATCACATGCTCCTCCTTCATCCAAAATGGTAATGGTTACTTCCTCCTCATACTTCATTGGATATGATGGAACTTTGTCCTTTGATCCAAAGTGTTCAGATTAGCCAAAATGATGCAATCAATTGGATTCATGGAACCTTTAACACCAAAGAGGCGTGGAACTATATTAGAGAGACTAATCAAAAAGTGGGCTGGGCGGATTGGATATGGAAAGGTCCTACCGTGCAGAGATTCTCCCTAACTTCATGGCAGCGATGATGCACAAGCTCCCTACTATTAACAACTTAAGAAAGAGAGGTTTCCAATGCCTAGTAGATGTATTCTCTGCTGTCTTTCTGATGAAAGTGAGGATCATTTATTCTTTCAGTGCACTTATTCAAATCAAATTTGGGGAGGAATTCTGGACAGGTTAAACATCCAAAGGCAGCCTCGCTCATCTATTTTTTCAAGAAGTTCTTCCTTACGTAAGAGCTTCTCTAAGGATGGATTTGCTACTCTCTTGGCAAGGCTCTTATTCCGTGCTACCATCTGGTGGATCTGGAGAGAACGCTGTTGCAGAACCTTTGATAGCGTCTGTACATCTGCAATTCATATTATGCTTTCTATTATTCATGATGTTCGATGTTGTGTGGAAGCTATTGCCTACAACAGTCCTCTTTCTGGTCGGTCCAAGGTCATTTGTAAAAGATTCAACATCGCTATTCAAAGTTCTGATCCTTAGCTTGAGTCTTCTTGGGGGATAGTCACTGTCCTGTAGTGTCATCCCTTCGGTTTTAGACTTGTGCTCTGCACATAAGTCCGTCTATTGTATCATGTATTCTTTTTCTTATTAATTTAATCTTCTCTTGGTTGACCGACCAAAAAAAAAAAAGTGAGTATCAGCTATCTTCTTACCATGAATGGCTTGTTCAATCTCTCAGGTGTGGAACCCTTCCCATGCACGTGACTGCCCTCCTCACTACTACGTCCCTTCCTGCTTCCTTGGTAGGTATGGAATCAGTTGAAACATGCATATCGCAATCTTGTTAGCTTAGAAGGTGTATGGAGGAAACATGACTTGCTCCTCTAACTAAGGCATTAGAATTTCCCCTTTATCACCCTTATGAATATTGTGGTCCTCAATAGCAGGCAACAATATAAGACTAAGATCCCCTTCCTTTTGCTGCATGGGCTGACCTCTCTTAAGATTTTCGATTCTACTATCCTTCCTTTGAATGGTACGCATCGGATGATTAAGAGAATCAGCCTGGTAAGGAGACTTTCCATGATTCAAACCATTGTCTTCATTTAGGTTACCATCAGCTGTAGCCGTATCAAAATCTTCACTCAAGGCACTGAATCTATTGACAGTTGTAAGGGAATCCACCTCTTTCGGAGCAGGCTTCGATGGTGCAATCACCAGCTCACATTCCTTTGAAGAGCAAGCGGCCGGACCGGAGTCCAAAGTCGCCGGAGTTTCAGAACCACGGCGAGAAAGAGCTACGGACTTCTGCCTCCAAACCTTCACCATCCGTTCGCTTGAATCCACCATCCGACACTCACCATTAGCACGACCAAAAGCTTTGCAATCAGCACAGACAGCCGGCTTCCAGTCATATTGCACTTGAACAGTATCGATGGAGCCATCTAAGTTCATGACTGCAATTTCGGAAGGAAAGGTTGCGTCGGCCTCCATCAAGACGCATGCACGAGTAAAGAGTAGCCTCTTACGTGATGCTGTCAAGGAGTCCATATAGAGAGGGCGCCCCAACAAGCTTGACAACTTGCTTATACCCTTGGCAGTCCACCATTTGAGAGGCAGGCACGGAAACTTCACCCAGACCGGTATGGACAAGAGAGACTCCTTCTCCATGAGAAGGTCCGGAGTCCATCTACGAAGAACCAGAGGATGCCCTTTAACACACCAGAACCCATCAAGCACCTTCTTCAAGTCTTCCTCAAGATTAAAAACCACCAGAAAAAAACCGCCTTCCCGCATCAACAACTCCACCTCTCCTTTCGGTTTCCAAAAGTTAAGTATGAATGATCGGAGGGCAGAAAAGATAGGTTTCATACCTATACAATAACCCATTAGAGAAAAGCGCCAAGTATCTTGCAATTCCTTCACATCATCTCCCTCAAAAATCGCTACCTTGTCCTTTCGATTCGGAAGCAAAGTCGGCTCGATATATTCCAAGGCACCACCTTCAGCTGCAACTCCATCCCTACCAAGAGTACCAAACAACGCAGACCATGGACGCCGGGTTCGGGATACTCTGGAGTGGGATCTACCAGAGCGAACTCCTCCGTGCTCAAGACTACGACCTCTGGAAGCAGCTTGAGTAGCCATACCTGTAGAAGCACCCCCTTCTTCCACCGATCCCATCGCAACACCAACCAACACTCAAGAAGTAGACCCCTGTGGAAGGAGTTCCCACAGGTGGCTGTCTTCTACAGGAGGACAAACCTCACCGGCCGGACGGGAAGAGGTTCCCGCCGGGAAAGGACTCCCCTCCGCCAGGCGGCGGGGGAGAGCCAGGAACCCTCAAGTCGGTGTTGCAAATCCAGAGCTTCTCTCTCTAGAAAAGACTAGAGAGAGAGAGCCGCTGGTTTTCCCTATTTGGGATTTTGGACCACGGGTTGTTTGTTTTGACCCTTTAGACTTGGGTTTTTTTTTCGATCCGTTATTTCAATGCCCAACCCAATCCGGGAATCCAAATCGGATTCCGTCAGCTCGCACACGTCAATTTCACTCACCCGGTCGTGTCGGAGCAAACGGCACACCGATCAGATCCATATTGGGATTTTGTACACGGGTTGTGTGTTTTGACCCTTTAGACTGGGTTTTTTTTAGATCCATCATTTCAACGCCCAACCAATCCGAAAATCCAAATCGGATTCTGTCAGTTCGCGCACGTCAATTTAACCCACTCGGTCGTGTCGCAGCAAACGGCACGCCGATCAGATCCCTATTGGGATTTTGGACCCCCGGGTTGTATGTTTTGACCCTTTAGACTTGGGTTTTTTTAGATCGTCATTTCAACGCCCAACCAATCTGGGAATCCTAATCAGATTCCGTCAGTCGCACACGTCAATTTAACCCACCCGGTCGTGTCGG
This sequence comes from Colocasia esculenta, assembly GCA_014218235.1. Classification (NCBI taxonomy): domain Eukaryota; kingdom Viridiplantae; phylum Streptophyta; class Magnoliopsida; order Alismatales; family Araceae; genus Colocasia; species Colocasia esculenta. The sequence continues at coordinate 1,111 of JACBKR010004289.1, read as the reverse complement.
AGCAAACGGCACACCGATCAGATCCCTATTGGGATTTTGGACCCCCGGGTTGTATTTTTTGACCCTTTAGACTCAGTTTTTTTAGATCCGTCATTTCGACGCCTAACCCAATCGGAAATCCAAATTGGATTCCGTCAGTTCGCACACGTCAATTTAACCCACCCGGTCGTGTCGGAGCGAACGACACGTCGATCAGATCCCTATTTGGGATTTTGGACCACGGGTTGTTTGTTTTGACCCTTTAGACTTAGGTTTTTTTTTCGATCCGTCATTTCAATGCCCAACCCTATCCGGGAAACCAAATTGCATTCCGTTAGTTCACACACGTCACTTTCACCCACCCGGTCGTGTCGGAGAAATGACACGCCGATCAAATCCTATTTGGATTTTGGACCTCGGGTTGTGTGTTTTGACCCTTTAGACTTGGTTTTTTTTAGTTCCATCATTTCAACGCCCAACCCAATCCGAAAATCCAAATCGGATTCTGTCAGTTCGCAAAAGTCAATTTAACCAACCCGGTCGTGTCGGAGTGAACGACACGTAGATCAGATCCCTATTGGGATTTTGGACCCCCGGGTTGTATGTTTTGACCCTTTAGACTCGGGTTTTTTTTAGATTCGTCATTTTGACGCCTAACCCAATCCGGAAATCCAAATTGGATTCCGTCAGTTCGCACACGTCAACTTAACCAACCCGGTCGTGTCGGAGCGAACGACACGCGATCAGATCCCTATTTGGTATTTGGACCATGGGTTGTTTGTTTTGACCCTTTAGACTTAGGTTTTTTTTTTCGATCCGTCATTTCAACGCCCAACCCAATCCGGGAAACCAAAGCATTCCGTTAGTTCACACACGTCACTTCACCCACCCGCGGGTGTCGGAGAAATGACACGCCGATCAAATCCTATTTGGGATTTTGGACCCTCGGGTGTGTGTTTTGACCCTTTAGACTTGGGTTTTATTTAGATCCGTCATTTCAACGCCAAACCTAATCCGAGAATCCAAATCGAATTCCGTCAGTTCGCACACGTCAATTTCACCTACCCTGTCATGTCGGAGTGAACGGCATGACGATCAGATCCCTATTGGGATTTTGGACCCCCGGTTGTAT
>JACBKR010004288.1:20000-24756 GCA_014218235.1 Colocasia esculenta | reverse complement strand
GGGGTTATCCAATTCGGAATAGAGGCGCTTGCGGCGTGAGTTGTCACATCAACAAAAGTGCATTTCAAAGGTGGAAAATCGAAGATTACAAGCTTGCGCCTCTTTTCATTCTACTCCTATTTTCTGGAAATAAGAAGTGCTACCGCACACATTTAGGGCACCCCTCATCCTTTACTTGGACTATAAAAAGTCGGAATGTAAATTCAGCCAAGCGGGTCGGGGAATCCAAGTTTACGAGAGTTGGGGCACGTAGAAAAATAGATCTGATTAGGCTCTGAATCAAAAGGCAAAGATAGGCCATTGAAGGCCGCTGAACGATCGAGACTAGTTTTAGGGCTGAGATCGGAATCGATAAAGGTTTGGTCAGACTGTGGGTGGGGCACTTTCAAAAAATACTTATCCTGGGTGCATTGAATTGAAACAAAATCCTGTTTATTGAAATTCCAGTGCAGTAGCTTCTTTGACAGCTTATCCAGTAGCTGGTGAGACAGTACGAGTCAAAGTAGCAGTAAGAGTCTTTGAAGGGGAAGCCAAGCCGCAGTAAAGGTGATAGAGAGAGTGGAAGGAAGACAGCCTATAATGCATTCAAGAAGGAGACAGCGCTAATAGCTAGAGGACCTAGAACTCCAGAACTAGAGTCAGTGATTGCGCCATAACAGAGTGCGTTAGGGCCGGAGAAATATATTGATTAATGAAATTCATAGGGATTGCGATTGCACTTACGCTTGCTGCCAGCCTTGAACTTGAAGTGGATCTCCTATCTATATTCGACAGCTTGAAGAGGGCTGATGGCTGATTGCTAAAGAAAAATTGTCATGGAAAGCGATTCCTTCGCTCAAGAACTAGACTCAAGTGATTGTGCCTACCAGTCAAGACAGGAAGGTGGGACGCTAGCTAGCCTCTTGACCGAAGCGCCAACCCCCCTCTGACTCCCCCCTTCTCTAATGCGCCACTCCTCTTTGCTTGCTTGGTTGCCGGGTCAAGGCGACTTGCTATTGTTATTCTTCGCTTCGCACCTTTGTTCTTCCGATCTTCACACTACTCTTCTAAACGAAGAAAGAGGGGATTCGCGCTACCTCCTGCTCCTACAGAAAATCGATTGGCGGGAACCAAAGACGTTGACGATCGATTCCTTATTCCCAAAAGGGAGTTGTTTCCGACTTCATCATAAAGAGAATCAAGATATCCCAGGAACCAAGCTAGGGATTCATGACTAGCGCGAAAGCCTAGCGAACAAAGAAGCGCAGCCCCTTTCTTGCTTAGTAAGGTGCATCCGTTTTCTTGCTCCCTTAATGCCCTATTAGCCCTTCTAGCCTTTGAAAATGGATTAGTACTAATTAGATGCCATATTCCTACCTTCGCCCAAGGTTTTTATCCCTCAGGGCTAACCGGGTATTCACTCATACCTTATAGTTAGCGCACCCTCTTTCGTAGGTGGGCTTTCTGCTTTGGATGATTCCTGCTTCATTTTGTAACTACGAAATTACACGTGACCTTGTTTTGGAGAAAAATCCACTTCTTAGCGATCAAAGAAAGCAGGACGTCAGCATAGGGTCAAACAAAAGGAAGGACGGAGCCGGTGGAATTGTTCAAAGGCGCAGGACGTCAGGCATAATAGGTATGGGAACCGATCAAAGGCAGCAAAGCCATAGGCAGATGACCTTCATCCGAAGAATGACCTGCATCCATGGGCATACGCATACACAAGATCTGAATGAGACCCGTAGGGGCATATGCATACACATCGGCATCAGAAAGATCAGACATTGGCATCACATCCATCGACTGAATCACCTATAGGCGGCTTGCTGCATCCGCATAGACGGAGTCAGAGGAAGAAGCTGTACCTGTAGTAGGGCATAGACACGTCAGAATGACCTGAGTCAGACAGTCATCCATAGGGGCTGAGGCAGAATCAGCATAAGCAGTTGGAGAATCACTTCGTCAGAGGCAAGGAAACCAACGCATTTCGGGTGCGGTAGATCAACGAATTACTACACGAAATTTGTGGAATTGCAAAGGGCAAGTGAACAACCAGGCAAAACGGAATGCTTTGTCTTTTCGTTATCCAAAGGCGGGGTAAATACCAACACCATGTCGCTACGCTATGTGGCCGATGTCCGTAACTCCTCTGTTTTGCTTCTCTTCTACTTATATCATACGGACTGTTTTCGTCGTTAGACACCTTATCCAAGGGAGAGGTAAAGACCGACCATGTCGCGGTGGGGCAAGACAAGTCAAAAACTCCTGTTCTGCCTTAGGAAGAAAGTTAGCGTCGTTGACTCAGGTTGTCAACCTCTGCCTTAGAGTCCTCTAAAGAAAAGGGGGCGTGGTGTAGGTCCAACGATTGATGAACTCATCAGCGACAAGGGAGTCAGCCGAATAAGGAAGTAAGCTACCCTACACGTACATCAGAAGGAAGTACGGAAGAAGCTAGTCTTCACGAAAGAGAAGCCACTCCGTCCAACAACTTAGCTACTGTTGAGTGCCACTCTGCTGCAGAGAAGGGGCATAGGAAGAAGTCCGTGTCAACTCTGGCAACTCTCTTTGCTTTGCTGAACCAAGCCTCAGTGCACTGGTAGGCGAATGCCAGAGGGGAATACCACGCACAGGTAAATACCACACACAGGCTCATGGCACAGGTGAATAGCAATCATGCCAGACGTGAATGCCACTGCTTGGTAGGTGAATGCTGTAGGTGAATGCCAGAGGGGAATACCATAGAGGTCTTCATGCTACTGGTTCCATTCCAGAGGTGGATGGCAGAGGTTCATGCCCCAGACAGAGGTGTAGGTGCGGAGGTTGTTCATGGCAATGTCAAAAAGTCTTTCTATTCCGATCGATGTCCAAGTCCGATGTCCGAGACTAAGTAAACGAAGTCAACTAAATAACGTGCCAATCGGGAAAGAACAACATTCATTCTCGTTACTCCTGGGCCTGGGGAAACTCCTGCTCCTGCCCCAGCAGCCTATCGTGCTTTTATTGGCAAGGAGGACACCTACGGGGGAACATTCTTAATACGATATACGAAGGGTAGGAAGTCATCAACTCTATTAGCTACATCTCCAGCTACTGGCCTTAGACTCTCTTTGCTGTATAAGCAGCAGAGTCGGGGGAGGCAAGGCTTCTTAGTTTGAGAACATCAAAGAAGGCGTGGACACCTCCAACAAGAAAGAAAGGAGCGTGTTTGTTGGGACTGTCAGGGCTGCCTCCGTTAAGGCGTGTAGGCAGGCAGGAAGGGAGTCAGCTAACTCGACACACTATTTGCTGTAGGGTTCGATTGCGACTCCCTAACTCTTCAACTTGAGCGGTACGAGTGTTGACGGTTGCTTGCAGGGCTTGGCTCTCCTCAGTGAGTCTCTCGATTTCTCTGGTCACCAGTCTACGATTGGCAGTACCGCATCGATTGGGAGACATAGAAAGCGATCGTTTACACAAATTGATCCATCCCGAGGAAGATGGCAACAGCCTGTGCTAGAGCAACAGCGTCAAGCTTGGCATGATAGGCAGTTACGTCAGAAACCTATTTTTAAAGGCTACCAGACTTGGGGTTAGCTACACGGAGCATTTCTTTCTTACCCTTCGGGTGGTCACAGGGAAGCTCTCTAATAGATCACTTAAGACAAAGGAAATGAACTACAGCAAAGGACTGAAACTTAAGAACAAGGATACCCATTTTCAGGAATCAGAGCAGAATTCACCCAGCAGCTCTGTTCTCAGTAGGAGAAGACTCGCAACCAGATACGTGCGTTCGGTCATTTAGCACGAACTTCACTTCCCTAGCGGGAAAGGCCCTCACCTTCGGTAACATCCTTAGCCCCAAGAACAGGAATAACAGCAGGGAAGAGATTGAAATTTGAAAGCTAGCACTCTTTTACAGCAAGACGGGCATGTTTCCTTCAGTATGAGAAGGGCAGATGATTGATTTTATCATTTGACATTATTACACTAAAAAAGCATCTTGATTTCCCCCTTTGAATGTGAAGTGAAGGAGAGTGCTCCTCCTACTAGCGAGCAGCAGAGATTGTGCTTCCATTCGTAATGTCTTCCTAAGCAGGATACCCTAATCCTTAAGCCATTGAGCAAGCTGAATCTGCTACTGTAAGTGAGCGAGTTCGAGTTGGACTTTGTTCGATGGTGAGCCAGTGGAAGTTTGAGTCCTAAGGGCAAGACATCTAGTGTAATTTCTTGGGGTTCCTTCTCTTGGGAGTTCTATTTCTCCAGTTTGAGATCTAGTTACAGTCCTTCGCTCTCCTGAGGGTTTGAGTTCTCTTTAAGACAGTCTTGGTTAGCCTTTTTGTTCCCGGGAGTCCATGTGAGCCAGTTTTAGTTCCGTTCCCGGCAGTTTCCTAAGAGCCAGTTTCCGTCATAAGGTAAACCCTTCCAATTGCTATTACTAGGCCTGGGAAAGCAAGTTCAAATTCTGTTCCATGTCGGTCTAGGTGAGCTACCTTTAAGTAAGCTTTTTTATCTGTTGAATTGTCTAAGCTTATTACTAAGTAAGCTGAATGACTTCTTGGAGTGTCAGTTGCCATCCACCCAGTGCTATGCTAGAGAATATGATGCATAAGCGGGAGCATAGGCAGGAAGGAGTAGTTTACAGTCTAGTTGCCTTGCATTGACTCCTAAATGCTCTCATGTCCTTGGATAGGAGGTATTAGATATGTCATTCGATCGGCAGTTAAAAAAGTGGAATTCACAAATAAGGTAGTTGTGATGTTGACCAATGTTACAATGTTAAGATTGGTCAGTTATG
>JACBKR010004288.1:0-15000 GCA_014218235.1 Colocasia esculenta | reverse complement strand
CTTATTTATAAGCTGCGGCCCATAGCATTGCGCGGGGTCCGTGGGCTGGCAATACGGCCAGTTGAGAGAGGATCTCAAGCTTAACGAACGATGCGCGCTCACGTGAAGCAAGGGCGCTAAGCTGCATGCTGCTTTTCACTTTTCACGCGCGATAAAAGAGAGAAAAACGTTGACGAACCAACAAGTCCGTTGAGAGCCTTGCTTGCGGGGCTGGTGGACCGCGTTTAGCTGAGATCCATTCTAGCGCGCTAGGAGCGGTATGCAATAGTTGCTTTGTGGCGGGCAAGGTCAATTTCATAATATAGTATAGCCCATAGCAAATGATTGAACGAAAACATTGATTTTACGCCGATAGGTTGTCAACCCCGTGATTTTGGCTCTTATAGAGCTAAATAAGCTCTGGAATCGTAAGTAAAGTAAGCCAATGACCAAACACTCATCCGCCGAAGAATTCGAATCTGGAGATGCATCAGAAGAATCGTTTGCATAGGCTACTAACGAGAAATAAAAGTCAGAACGATTGTCATCAGTTGATTAGCAGGAGCTAGCTAGAATAACCCAAGCCTATGGGCTTGGAAGAGAGTAGGGTCAGGCCCCAAGTCTGATTCTCAGATATTTGAAGTTCGTGCTAAATGACTCGCACTCGCTGGCAGAAGGGTTGAGACCTTATGTAAAAGAACTTCCAATGAACTGTGGGGCCTGACCCACTTGTGTTTGTGGGTGTGCAGTCGCTTGTAGCGCACTCGTGCTTGGGGGACGGATACTAGTAGACGTACTAGTCCCCAGCTAGTTGGGTTTCCAAGGCCTCACTTTGGGGAGCTCAGGTCGGAGCCCTAGAGGTGTCAGGATTGGGCCTGCAAGCGTGTGGTCTGCAGGAGTGGTGTTGGTTAGTCTCCACAGTTTCTTGACCCTGTTGAGGTGGAGTGGCAGCTGGACCTTTCGTCCGGGACTGCGAGGCTGAGAGGTAGACTTGTTTGTTTGTCTAGGTCTGTGACTGGTGTCGCGAGCCAGTTCTCGTGACTCGTGTGGCGTGCCCTTCTTTAGCTTGTACATGTGTTTGTGATTTGTCGTTTATTTACTTACAGCTGTAGTATCCTGTGTAGGCTGAGTTACCTTTTACTTGTTTAACAGCTTCGCTTATGTTATTTACTGCACATTGTTCTCACGGATTTTGGGAGTTACTGTAGCACCCCGAAAAAAAAATTAATACCTAAAAAATCGAAATAAAAATTTAATGAATCAAAATAATAGAAAAATACATACCATTATCGTATGAGCAAGAACACATCTAAAATTCCATAAAAATTTATAAATCAACCCCAATATTATCCCTAAGTGTTCCACGAAGACATTCGTACAACAAAAAATCCGATTGGCCAAGCGTACGTCACAATGTGACTAATTATCCAATTAGAAAACTAAGTTGGAAAACCGTTAACACGGAAATAACGCGCCCATAAATTAAATGAATCTGTCGGAGAGACTCCAACGTCATGTAATGATGACCCATTAAGAAAATTGGGCTTAGAAAAATAATTCGGACCAAGTTCTAGAAATTGAGGTGACTTATTATTGTAATTAAGAAATAATTCAGAAAACCCATTATCATATGAGCCAAGTAGATTAACAATTAAAAAATAAAATGATGGGTAGACTCCAAAAATATGTAATGATAATCCATCATGAGAAATTAGATCAATGGACCTCCCATAGCCTATGAATAAAATTCGAAACTCTAATATTCTCTAATTTAAAAAGGAAATTTTATAAGATAAAACACATTAACAAAAACAAGTGGTGGGCTTTGTTAAATGGATCATATAAAAGTATTTGGGCCAAATAGGGATTTTTTTAAAAAGAGAAATAATAGGAAAATACCCTTTACTTAAATAGAAAAGGGGTATTTAATGCATGAAATAGGAAGTTTGAGTTAGAATTGAATTCCTAAACCTACCCTAGTTGCTTGGCAGGAATTTAGCTCCCATCATAACCCAATTAGAAGTTCTCATGCTTAGAAAGGGGTGAGAAAATAGGAAATTCAGAATTAATGGGAATTAGAGTCCAAATAGGAAATGGAAAGAGAGAAAGCATAAATACTCTCTTAAAACCCCCATGGCCGGCCCTAGCTCGTACCCAAGGCTTGCTGGACCAGAGGAGAGGCCAAGAGGGAGGAGATTTCGTGGGAAGAAGCCTCTCTCAAGCTCTCTCTCTCGTTCTTCAAGTTCTAGCCCTAGAAGAGGAAAACATTAAAGGTAGGCATTCTCGCAAGCTAAAATCATAAAACTTCGTTTGTAGGTTGATCCAATCATCAGGATCAAAGTCCTTTGATTTCATATTTTTTCATCGAGCCTATATTTTCTTCTTGATTTTTCATGTTCTGCAACTAGCATAAGCCCGACCCTTCATCTTAAATCTTGTTCTCCTTGTATACTCACCCCATACCACAAGATTTTTAACTGGAGGAACTGATGCATGTTAGGCATCTTTTGCCCCTAAAAGCCCTAAATTTCATCCACCATGTCTTGCAAATTAATTCTTGCATCTCAACTGTTCACACTATTCTATTCTCTATGTTTGACTTGATTAAAGTCTATCAAAACCATGTTTGTTTTCAAATTCCTAATTACTGTAAGTACCCATGCAAGTCTAGATCAATTTGCAACTAGTTTCATGATTTTTCGTCACTTGTGCAATTAGTTATGATTTTCTGAACAACCCTGTGTCAAAGATAGGAAGATGGCTCACAATCCGAGGCTCTGTCCTTTCCCCTATCGGACTCAGGTACAGGACCTGAGAACGTGACGACTCGATAGGCTGTGTTCTCAGGGCCATCGCGATAGTGCCTTCCGTCGTGATCTGATCGCGACAGGGTCTGTCATCGCTATCTGCCTGCCCGATCTGACGAACCCGTCGCGACCCTCAAGAGACCTCGTCGCGATCTGCCTGCCCGAACTAACAAGGCCGTCGCATTCTGTACAAGACCCCATCGCGATTCTCTTCTAACCCTGTCGCGACCCTTACAAGGGTCCATCGCGATCTCAGTTTTTTGCATGAAAACCCACCTTTTTGCAAGTTTTATTGTTATACAGTCACCCCATATCCTATTAACTTCCTTGTACACAGAAAAACGTAGTTGTAATTATTGAATATATTTTAATTAATTCAAGTTAATCAAATATCTATCTTTCCATGATTTTCTAACACTTGAACACACTTTGAACCATCCGAATATGGCCTAACTTGGCATGTAAATATATCATAATACATCTGGTAATTTATGTAATTAAATTGCCTTACTTTAAATAAGACTTGTCTACATTTTCTCGCGTTGTTTTGGGAATACCGTTATCGACGCTCCACTGTTCTAGAATTCCTCTAGAACGTCGAGCACTTGTTTCTATATACACACTCTCTCTTGACTTAGATGAACTCTCCGTCGGATACTCCTTCTGCCGGACTAGTGAATCCTTATTCAAGGCCTTCGTAAGTCTCCTCTGTCCATGGATTCCCACATGGTCGACGAGTTGGTTGTACCCTAACACCTATGATACCCTTTAGGGATCAACATGATCCAAACGGCTATTAGAAGTTTGCTCTTATCTTGAACCACGCCGGACCTCTAGACGTATGTGTAACATGGCCAGTGGGAGGGTAGTGAATTCCACCTGACTACCAACACCGTACGCGCGTGTTGTGCAACTGTTACTATCGCTCGTTACTCGACGTTCTATGTGCAATGTCCACTAGTTCTCATCTACACTCTACCGCTCATCTATTCACGTTCACTCTACTATCTCGTCTATTCATCTACTACTCTCAACTATTTCTTGGTACTCTCTATTGGCCATTAATTGATTGTCTAAAGATAAACAACATAACCAATGCCAGGCAATAGGGCCCGATTTGGTCCTGGGGAGAGCGCCCGAAAGTGCCATTTGCTCGCAGGAGTTAATGATCAGGATGTCAGCATTACATCCAAGTGCCATACTATCAAGATTAATCTAAGACAATCAACACAAAGTGCTATATTCTCTCGATGTCTTTGACAAAATAAAGTGCTATATTCTCTCGATGTCTTTGACAAAATAAAGTGCTATATTCTCTCGTTGTCTATTGACAAACAAAGTGCTATACTCTCTCTCGACTATCTACGGATAACCAAAGTGCCATTACTACTTCGATTGACGAAAGTTATAAAAAGTGCTATACTATTTCAATTGATAAAAAAATCAATCAAAGTGCAATTTACTCTCTATATGGCCAACTACTTTCTCTCTCATTGCTATACATGTCACTTGCTATTTCTTGACGTTGACGTTATTTGCCATCGTGTTGTTATCGTTTCTATCGTGACTTGACTATATCGTGTTGTACTTGATTCATCTGCTATCTGAACCATGTCACTTGTGCTATTACTTTCTCGATTTTACATGACTCGCTCTATCATCTATTACTCTGCCTTTTAAAGTACTAATTATTTAAAGCCTGCTTGATTCACGAGATTTAAGTCCTACTAGGCGTTATTGCTCACCCTTCGTTATTTGTTATTGTGTCTCAGGTAAGACAGTCGATGACGTTCTACACACCAATGGGACGAGACCAGAGTGATGAGCACCTGGAGTCAGTTGATGAAGTTACCCTAGTACAATGGAGTCTAGTAGTTATTACTTTAGATTTCTTTTCAATGTAATGATGTCATTGAGCCCTATGTATTGGCTCCGAATTAGTGGTTGTAATAGTCTTAGTAAATTCAATGAAATAAAGAGTTTATCTCAATTATTGTTCATTAGATGCTCTGACTTACTCAACTGATTGTACATTTTTCTCCACTATGTACTTTGCTCACGTCTCCCCGATTTATTCCACTGCTAAATTGGCGGGGCGTGACAGTTACCCTACTGAGCCTGTGACTTGTGAGGCTCACCCCTTCTTCCTTCAGGTGAAGAGAGCAGGAGGGTTCCCGTCCCTCTTCTAGTTCGGGACCGCACCGCAGCGGCGTTGGGCCGACATCACCAGCAGAGTAATAATTTTACTTGTAGTGCCTCGGGGGTTTTGTCCCATGCAGTTTTACTTGTACTATGACTTTCTTTTAGTATTGAATATGTACATTCATGTGAACATATGTAAGATATGGTACTTCTTATATGTTCAATGTGTTCTTTTATATTTCTACGGACATTTGTATGTTGATATCCCTTGCGAGGCTATGGCCCGTTCGCGAGAGATGAAGTCGTGTCAGGCACGTTGTTGGTTAACGGGCCTGAACGGTGAGGACCGTCACAGTTGGTATCAAAGCAAGGTCTGTGTAAATATGAAGGAACAAGGAATGTACATAGTCTATTCTCTACTAAAGTCTATTGCTGGTAGTTGGCCCTGTTTTTATAATGATATGTTTGTGTGCTATGTGGAATGGAATGTTGTATGTGCAGGTTATAGATGGCTGATACAAGAGAATGGGGAGGTGGTGGTGATGAGCCTGAGGAGTCCATACATCAGATGATAGAAAGGTTATGGGAGAGTATCACACAGATTCGGACACAGTTAGATTAGCAGCCACCAGTCCAGCCAGTGGTTATAGCACCACAGTTCAGAAAGAGGTAGTATCGGCACCGCTAGTACCACCGTTTAGAGTTGAGGTACCACCTGTTGTACCTTTACCTCCAGTTGCACCAGTGCGGTTAGCTAGCGTGGAGGAGTCTACGATACTAGTGGAGAGGTTTCTACGGTTGCAGCCACCTACATACCCGGGAGGTCCTGTTGCCCAGTTGACTAGCCCAGAGGGGGGGAGAATGTTGGTTAGTAACGGTAGTATGAACAACAAACTCACAAAGAATCAATCACACAACGCAAAGAATTATCCTGGTTCAGACTTCCTTTCCTTAGGAGTCCTACGTCCAGTCCCTGAGCAACAACTCAGGTTTTCACTAATTAGGGTACAGTCCCCCTATGGACACTACAACACCCAGCACAGCTGGTCTTCCTTCACACCAGAAGGGAAAACTACACCCTGGATACCTCACCAGGTCTTCCTTCACAACCGAAGGGAAACAGCACCCTGGATCCCACCAGGTCTTCCTTCACACACGAAGGGAAACACCAAAAGGAAAATAGAATGAATTCAAGCCCCTAGATCAAGATTTTACAAGCCAAGATCTGAAGCAACAAGCACTGAGAGAAAAAGATCTAAACAAGGCACACTCTCAGAACTACACTGGCTCTCTTAGAAATTCTATTACAGCACAGAGAGCGAAGAGCTAAGGTGATGAGGAATGAGATTCTTGGCTCTAGACTTCTTGCAGAAGAATTTGAATGCTTGAAATGTGAGATACTTGTTCTCCACTCCAGTGCATTTCATTCTTCTCTTCTGTCTTGTATTTATATCTCCTTTTGAAAATACGGCCGTTGAAGTAAGCGTTGTCTCTTAATTGATAGACGTTAGACTGCTTGACATTTCGGAGCTTCAACAATCTTTTATCTATTTGAGCACGCAAAGAGATAGGGTCTTCTGGCGTCTATATGGTCCAACGTTGTATGACAGAATGTCTTTAGGACCCTGCACACATTAAATGCTAGAACAGTAGACAGCTAGGCTGTCTCTTGTTGTCAGTAAACGTTGATGTGAGTATTCACCAAAATAGCAATGCCAAATAGCTTGTTCTAAAAGATGTTGACAGAATACGCACAATAGTAAAAGGATATCATCTGCATGCATGCAGGGATACGTTCTGTCGTATTAAATGCACAGCAGTCAGATAAATAAGAGAAGACTTTACTATTCAACGCTTTAAGAGATAAGATAAATGTCAAGTCGAAGTTGATATAAACCATAAAGTCATTGTCTATATGACTTATGAAATCGTTATGAATACTAACAAGTCATTATAGAGAGCATCGTTATAGAAAGCAAGTTATGTGTTCAACAAGGAAATCGTCATGAACACTTATCAAGTCATTATGAGCATTAAAGAAATCTTTGCAAGAAGAAAATCGTTATAACTTCTAAAGAAATCGTTGCGTAAAGCAAATCGTTATGAGTCTAAAGAAATCGTTGCGCAAAGTAAGTCGTTATGAGTTCTAAAGAAATCGTTGCGCAAAGCAAGTCGTTATGAGTTCTAAAGAAATCGTTGCGTAAAGTAAATCGTTATGAGTTCTAAAGAAATCGTTGCGCAAAACAAGTCGTTGCGAATTATAAAGAAATCGTTATGATAACTTACGAAATCGTTACGGCGAGCAAGTCGTTGCAAATTCTAAAGAAATCGTTATGATAACTTACGAAATCGTTACGGCGAGCAAGTCGTTGCAAATTCTAAAGAAATCGTTATGATAACTTACAAAATCGTTATGGCGAGCAAGTCGTTGCGAATTCTAAAGAAATCATTATGATAACTTAGAAAATCGTTACGGCGAGCAAGTCGTTGCAAATTCTAAAGAAATCGTTATGATAACTTAAGAATCGTTGCGACGAGGCAAGTTGTTATGAGTTCTGAAGAAATCGTTGCGATGACTTATAAAATCGTTGTGAGAACGTTTGTTTGTAATCAAACGATGTCACAGTAAAGAAGTCGTTCAGACATTAAGAAATCGTTATGGCACTAAAGGAAGTCGTTGTGACTTTCAATAGAAGTCGATGTGGACTTAGAAAAATATAATCTTGACAAGATAAAAGCTTCAGAAAGGTAATACTTACAATATTGGCTTATTGACCTTGGTATATTTCCTGTACTTAAGATGTGAAGAATGTGTTAGAATTTTTGTTGATTTTGTTAATCACCAAAAATGATATGTAATAATTAAGATTACATGGGGACAGACTGAGCATCAATCTCCCCCTTTTGGTTTGACAAAACTTAACAATAAGCATAAATAAAGAATCTGAATATTTGCAGAATGTATTTCAGACAAGCTAAGTATTTTTCTCCCTTAACAATAAGCATAAAAAAATCTGAAATTTGCGGAATGTATTTCAGATATGCTAAGTATTTTTTCTCCCCCTTTTTGTCATTAAGCAAAAAGATAATCTGAGACAAAGAATGAAGAGAAAAGATAAGCAGAGACATGCAAATGTAGTTTATTCATTCTGAGGAGGTACAGGTAAGTAATAAGCAGGAGATAAAAGTGAGACAAAATGAGAAAAAATTCCCAGGCCTGCTCTTCTGCCTCTCAAAGTAAGTCTTGAAGGGTCCAGGACCATAGAATAATTTGGTCCCATAGAAGGAGTCATTCTTTTGAGGTGAAGGACCAACTGAGCTTCAAGGAAATCAATGTACGGATCTCTGTCCAAGGAGTGCTTGTAGAAGGAGACTTTTCAAAAGCTAGCACATGCAAGAAAACTGATTAAGGGAACAGGATAGAATATCTGCCTATGCTTCAATTCCTGGCGCAAGGTGACATAGACTTTGTACCTTTCCACCAAATTTGAAGAGGATCATTTACAAGGTGGAGGGAATTCAATCCAAAAAGGTTGCAGCTGAGATTGGAGGGCGGCCTTCCCTAGCGAAGGTTACATTTGTATCCGACAATGCTGAGCAGATAGGGGATAGAACTTGGCCCACCCTGCAGGTGTCAGTCTTTCACATTCTGACAAGGCAGGGGATAGAATCTCAGCATGGATGTGGCCAGGTGGTATTCCCTAAAGATAAATCTGGGGAAAGCTACCACACTGCCCTTCTGAACTTTGATTCTGCCCATCACTGCGTTAAAACGATAAAAATAACTGAGCCACTGGTGTATCCATGAGCAAAGAGTGAAGAGGAGGAAGATATGTAGCCTCTGGCAGCTGAAGAGTAGCAAAGTCTACTTGAATTGCTGCAGTGCCAAGCTCATGTCCAAGATTCGGATGGCTTGCCTGAACTGACTGAGTTGGACTTCAGGTAAACGATGAAGATACCTATAATCATTAAACATGTTGAATTACCTGATCATCTTGATCTCTTTCTGGATGAAGGAGCCCAGGAGTTGTTATGGTGGAGCAGAAAACCATTCTGACAAGGTGAGAGAGTGAGTCCCTGGGAGGAAACACTTCAGATCTGGTAGAGAGAAACTTGTTGTAGAGGACCTTATTTGAGTGTGCCCATTCTTCCTCAGATAGGGATTGAGCAGAAGAGAAGATCTTGGCCTTGACAACCTTGGTAAGAGAGGGTGTAAGGTAGGATGGTTTGAAGATGGTCAAAAAGGTTTAGGAAAGGTAGATTGAAGAGGGTGGCAAAGACAACCTTTGTGAGGTATTCCCCGTAGAGAGGCCTGTTTTTAGTGACTCTGTGAGAGAA
Organism: Colocasia esculenta; assembly: GCA_014218235.1. Taxonomy (NCBI): domain Eukaryota; kingdom Viridiplantae; phylum Streptophyta; class Magnoliopsida; order Alismatales; family Araceae; genus Colocasia; species Colocasia esculenta. The sequence goes on along the minus strand of JACBKR010004288.1, from coordinate 5,734 downwards.
AACCACAAGGGAGGATACAACGGTTAAGAGATGAAGAGATTTCTTTTCTTAGTGGGAGGACAGGAGGGATCAGAGGCATGAATATGATGGCCAACTTGAGACAGAGCCAAGAATAGTGTCCTCAAATTCATCTTTGATGGGGCTCATATAGGGACCATCAATTGAGTTCCTTTGGAATGATGGTGATGAAGGAGGGAGGAGGTGAGGATGAAGAAGGGATGGTGGAGAAGAAGAGGTGTGAGGAGATGGTCCAGCTGATGATGAGGGACCAGAGGAGGAGGCTCCAGCTGATGATGAGGCTGGAGGAACCTCAAGGATAGATGGAGGTGGAGAATATGAGTGGAAGAGGCAGGAGAGAAAAGGTAGATGAGAAGGAAATGGTGTTGGAGAGGAAATGGGTCTGGGGTTGAGGCTTTTTGAAGGTCTGGGGAGCGGAGGTGCTGTAGAAGCTGAGGGTGGAGATGGAGGAACATGTGTGTGAGAAGAAAAAGAAGGAGCTGGGGGCTTTGGTGCCAAGACTTTTTCTTCCACTGTCTACAAAGATCAGACTCCAATGGCCCTGATGGCCCTGACACCTTCTCAGCTGGCCCTGGAGGCCCTTCAACTTGCTCAGCTGGCCTAGATGGCCCTTGCTCATTGACCTCTGCCTCTGCTGCTGCTGCTGCTGGTGCCGGCCCTGATGGCCCGGACATAGGAACTGACGGCCCTGATGGCCCTGGTGGCCTGGAAGTATCAGCATCCAAGTTCTGATCTGTAGGAGGTGCAGGAGGAGGAGGAGCTTGAGCTCCAATTGCCTTCAGAATCTCAGCTAGAATAGACTTCATGCTTCCCATCTCTTTGTTGAACCATTTCATGGCATTTCTTATTGAGAGATTTCCTTAGTGGTGGATGCTTGGCTCATAAAAATGGAGTTCACATCACTTTGAAGAGAGCACAGATCTCTCCTTTGAGCATCTAATCTTTCAACGATAGGTTTCAAATTAATAACAATTTTCTGTCTCACCTGCCTCTCCAAAGGAGTATCTGCTAAGAGGGAACTTCGGAAACCACTTCTTTCCTTTCTGCCTTGCCTCTGAAGCTGGAGGCTGCTGATCATCATCTGATTCAGAGGAGCTGGCTGTCTCCCCGTCTCTAGGATCATTACCTGGGGGATTGTCATGTTCCTCCCCCTGAGTGCCATCATCATGTGAACTGGCAAAGACTTCATCAGCAGGCACACTGCCCAGAGGCTCATCACATTGTGCTGCTTCTGCTGGTCACCTTTTAATGCTCCCCCTCCGTAGGAGCATCTTCTTCCATTAACTCTTGCTCCACCTGAATGGGAGCATCTTCCATAACAGCTTCTTCAGGAGCAACTGATTCCTCAATGTGGCCTGATGCCACAACTTCTTCCTCTGAATTCCACCAACCTCTGGAGTGACTGGGGTGGAATGAATAGAATCCAACACCTCTCTAAGGATAGAGGCAACAATGGAGGTGGGCAAAGGATCTGCTGAGCCTACCACTGCTCCTCCTACTGGTGCTTTGGAGGTTGAGATTCGACTGACACTTCAGGGGACCCTGCTAGCTCTGCTGTCCCTGCTACTTGAGCTGCCAATTCAGATGGTCCTGCTGCTCTTGAACTACTGATTCAACAACTGCTGCCTCAACTTCTGCTACTAATGCTACTGCTGCTGGTTCTGCTGATGCTTCTGTTACTTCTTCCTGAATATCTGGAATATCTCTATAATGGCTCTCCCTCTGCCACAGAGGTCTTAGACCAAATTCCATCAACAATGAGAACCCACTCTTCCTCAGATTTCTGGACCTTTGCTTGGCCCATCTTCTCAACTATACTGCCCCAGAAAGATCAACACCAAAGTGTTTGAAGAACTTGGTAAGCAAATGGGCATAGGGCAAAGAAACATTAAGCTTGCTCTTGTATCCCAATCTGATCACGGGCAAACCTCATCCTTTCTATCATTACTTCGGCCATGTTGATCTCCTTGTTCTGTATGGCCCAGAACATCATATCCGAATCTGCCTTGGTACAAGAGGAGAATGTTGCACTTCTAGGAACCAGAATCTGACAAACTATGAAATGAAGGAGGCGGTTGAAAGCATTCAACTGATTGATATCTATTTTCCCATCTCTCAGTCTGAACCCTGGTCCTACAATGCCAAGACCTTTAACTTGGGCGTCCACGGTGTGAACCCCACTGTGACTAGTTGTGCTCACATCAAAACAACACTTTCAGAAGATCAAGATCAATCTTTATAGGGATACTTTGACTGAAGACGTCACAGACCCATCTGTCTCTGAGTTCAAGCAAACATAGAACGCCTTCACGAGGTCCGGATAGCTAACCTCAGAGAAGGTTGAAATAACTGACCACTTCATCCTGCTTATGGCTGCTACAACACTGTGAATCCCGTTCTCGAGATCAGCAACATCTACTGCTTATTCCCACAATCCTTGGTCTTCACAAACGTGAACCTCTCCTATGCTCAAGAGTAAGGAACTCAGCACTGTAGCCCCAAGACTTCTGGAGAGACGGATGCGGCTATGGAATCAGGTGAACAGGGTTCTGGAGGGTGAGAAGGAAGAAGGAGTGAAAGCCCTCAAGAAATTTGTCGCAGGAAGGAGAGAGGAGCTTCAAAACTTGAGGAGAGCGATGTCCGAATCGTTAGGGCATCGGCTTAGGCAACCAGACGAAAGAGGGGAAAAAGGTAGAAGATGGGAGATGAAACGTCCCACATCGATTTTTGTAATTGTATAAATACTTTGAGGAAAGTGAGGTGCCAAAAGGCGGCAAAAAGCGACACAAAAGAGTTTGACTATTCAAACTGACTTTAATAAAGAAGCGGCCAGGAAGGAAAATTTAGATTTATTTTGCTTAAAACATGAGGGAAAAATTACTTAATTCTGAAAATTTATATGCCAGTTTTAAACAGAAATCTTTCACAAATGCACATGCCCAATTCCCTTCTAAGAGATGTAAATCTCTCTTCAGGTAAGGCTTTTGTGAAGATATCTGCTAGCTGACCATTGTATCAATAAATGAAATTTCAATATTACCATTTGCTACATGATCACGAACAAAGTGATATCTGACTCAATATGCTTGGTCCTGAATGCTGGACTGGATTTTTGTGAGATGATAGCACTGGTGTTGTCACACAATAGTGGAATTGATTTGATATTAATCCAAAATCATCAGTTGTGCTTTATCCATAGGAGTTGTGTACAGCAACTTCCAGCAGCCACGTACTCAGCTTCAGCTGTAGACAGTGCCACTGAATTTTGTTCTTTGATGACCAGGATATCAAACACCCTGTAAGAAATTGACAACAACCACTGGTGCTTTTCTATCTACTTTGCATCCAGCATAATCAGCATCAGAGTATCCTACTAAACTAATTTCACAGGATTTGGATACCACAGACCTAAATCATGAGTCTAGCTAAGTACCTAAATATTCTTTTTACAAAGATTAAATGAGATTCTCTAGGATCTGCTTAATATCTAGCACACATGCATACACTAAATAAAATATCAGGTCTACTTGCTGTTAAGTAAAGTAATGAGCCAATCATACTCTATAGATCTTTTGATCTACTTTTACCATCCTTGTCACCGTCATCCTAGTAGATGTACTCATGGGTGTTGACAGTGGCTTGGTGTTATCAAATCCAAATTCTTCAAGAGTTCTTTGTGTACTTTGCTTGGCAGATGTGGGCGCCATCTTTTCTTGCCTGATTTGCAATCCAAGGAAATATTGAGCTCTCCCATCATGCTCATCTCAAATTCTCCCTGCATCAACTTTTCAAAGTACTTGCAAAGGGATTCATCAGTAGATCCAAAGATAATATCATCTACATAAATCTGTACAAGTAGTTGCTTTTAACTTTTGATTTACAAATAAAGTGCTATCTACTTGCCTCTAATGAAACCATGGTTTAGAAGAAAGAACTAAGCCTTCATACCAGGCCATAGGTGCTTGATTTAAGATATAATGCCTTATGAAGTTTAAAAACATGATTAGGAAATCTGTGTCATCAAAACCCGGGGGTGTTCCACATAAACTTCCTCTTTATAAAACTATTTAAGAATGCAGATTTGACATCCATTGAAATAGTTTAAGTCTAATGCTGATGCATATGCAAGCAATATTCTAATAGCCTCAAGTCTAGCTACAGGTGCATAGGTTTCATCGAAATCTATACCTTCCTTTGGGAATAGCTTGAGCTACCAGTCTGGCCTTGTTTCTTAAGATCACACCAGCCTTATCCAATTTATTTCTGAACACCCATTTGGGGCCAATAACTGGATGGTCTGATGGTCTAGGAACAAGTGACCATACTTGGTTTCTCTTGAACTGATTTAGTTCATCTTGCATGGCAAGATCCAAGATTCATCACCAAGAGCTTCATTGACTGTCCTGGCTCTTTGAGAAACAAATACTAATATCACAGGGTATCATGTTACCTCTTGTTCTTACCCCAATAGATGGATCATAGATAATATTCTCAGGTGGGTGATCTTCTTGTATCTCCACTCCTTTGGAAGAAGATTTTCATGAGTAATTTCTTTGTTGCATATCTTCCAGAGGTGGATCATCCTGTCCTCAATTGATGTATTCTTTAGCTTCTTAGATAGTTCATCTGCATTATCATTATCACTATCTTCTTCCTTTCTCAAGGAAGGGTAGTTTCATAAAAATAATATGTACAGGCTGTTCAATTAATAACGTGCGTTTATAAATACTCTATAGCCTGTGGGTTTAGAGGTGTACCCCATGAAGATGCCTTCATCTGATTTGGCATCCAACTTACCAATGTCCCTTTTTCCACTGTTGTGGATGAAGCAAGGACATCCAAATGTCCTGAAGTGACTGATCTTTGGTTCTTTCCTTTGAACAGTTCATATGCAGTCTTCTTTAGGATTGGCCTGGTCATTACTCTGTTGATAATGTAACTTGCTGTGTTGACTGCTTCGGCCCAAAAAATACCTTGGCAGATCATATTCTGATAGCATTGTTCTTACCATATCCAATAGAGTTCTATTCTTTCTCTCAGTAATTCCATTTTTGTGGTGTCCTTGGTGCTGAGAAATTATGCTCAATCCCCTGATCATCACAGAATTTAGCAAATTTTTCATTCTGAAATTCATCACCATGATCTGATCGGATAGAAACAATGCTGAACTTCTGATCCTTCTGGACTTTCTTGCTGAAACTAACAAAGTTTTCAAAAGGTGTCATCTTTATGCTCTAGGAATGATACCATGTTAATCTTGAGTAATCATCGACTATGACAAATCCAAAGTTCTTTCCTCCAGACTGGTAGTTCTCATTGACCCGAATAGATCATATGAAGGAGCTCTAAGGGTTTTGAGGGGTTACCACCGTCTTTGACTTGAAGGAACTTTTGGTGAGCTTTCCTTAGCAAGGATCTACAGACGCCTTCCATTTTTGCACTGACTTTTGGCAGGACCTTCCACAAGATTTTCTTTAGCAATTTTCTCATGCCATCTATGCTGCAATGACCTAGTCTTCTGTGTCACAGTTCAGTTGACTGGCTTTTATTTGCTGCCAAGCAAACATCATGATCCTGAGTTCTTCAAGATGAAGTGTATACAGGTTTCTTCTCCCTATTAGCTTCGAAGATTACAGCTCCATCCTTTAGTATGCTGCACTTTGACTCTTGAACTGAATCTGATGACCTCTGTCACAAAGCTGGATGATGCTATGAG
>JACBKR010004287.1:0-24745 GCA_014218235.1 Colocasia esculenta | reverse complement strand
CAAGATGAAAGTCCACCAGCCACCCCTCCTCCAGAACATCCTCCTCAATTGCAAGATCAACCCGGGCCTTCTACAATCACTAATGTGAGGTACTCTAAAGCTCATCCACTTGAGAATGTCATAGGTAATAAATGATTAAGTTCAAACTAGGTCTTAGGTAAATCAAATAGTTGAACAGGATCATTTAGCCTTTGTATCTCAAGTGGAACCCAAAACTGTTGAAGACGCACTAAAAGAAAACTCGTGGATTGATGCCATGCATGAGGAGCTTGGACAGTTTCAAATAAATAATGTCTGGAGCTTAGTTCCTAGAACCCCTGAAATTTCTGTCATAGGGACAAGATGGGTCTTTAGGAATAAGCTAAATGAAGAGGGTAAAGTGGTGAGAAACAAGGCTAGACTAGTTGCAAAGGGTTACAATCAGGAATTTGGTGTGGATTTTGAAGAATCCTTTGCACCTGTAGCTAGGCTAAAAGCAGTAAGGATCTTGTTAGCATATGCATGTTCTAACAAGTTCAAACTATATCAAATGGATGTTAAAACTGCTTTCTTAAATGGCTACATAAAAGAGGAAGTCTACGTTTCTCAACCACCCGGCTTTGAGGATCATGATAAACCAAACCATGTATTTAAATTGCACAAAGCTCTCTATGGTTTGAAACAGGCACCCCGAGCTTGGTACGACCGGCTCAGCTCATTTCTGGTAAGCAAAAACTACTCAAGAGGTAAAGTGGACCAAACACTCTTTACAAAGAAATTCCGCAACACTTCATGTCTCACTAAGTATGTTCAATAATGTAGGAGACACACTACTCAAGACATGTACCAACAACATGTAGAAAAGGTCAACAAATATCAAAAGACAGTGTACCTGTCGACAGCAGCAAGGACCCTGTCGACAGATACACACAGTCAGCACTCAACAGACTCTGGAAGACAAGCCCTGTCGACAGCAGCCAGACACCTGTCGGCAGAATTACACAGTTAGACACTTCGGGTTTCTGGAAAACCAGGTATCTGTCGACAGCACCAAAGACCTGTCGACAGATGTACTCAGTCAGAGCCAAACTTGAACTTCCAGACTTCTGTCAAATGACAAACTGTCAAGACCTGTCGACAGAAGCCTGAAGAGCTGTCGACAGCCGACCTGTTGCTTCAAATACGGGAAGTTTGGATGTTACCAAACTTGGTGTTTACATGTACCACATATCTCCATATGTAAACACCAATATATAAGCAATCTTTTGAAGCTATTCAAGTACACAAGCAGCCTCCAAGCAAGAACCCTAAAAGCCTCTCAAGAAAAGTCTTGCCCTGCTGCTCTGCTTCTACCTGCTGCCCAGATTCAACAAGAGAAGTCTTCCGTGCAGCGGTGAAGTCTGAACGTCGTAGATTCAAGCCTCTCCATCAACTTCTGATCATCAAGACGAAGCTTGAAGTCTACCCAGACGTTCATCAGAAGAGTTTTCAATTGGATTTGATCCTCAACTCTCAAACTCTTCTCTGTTTCACTTTTATCCATACTTGTGTGTGTGTGGTGTGTTTCAAGCAGTCCTTGTGCTTGATACACGTGTGTGTGTTGTTCTGATCGTGGTTACACATCAGAGAACACGTGTGTGTGTGAGTTGTAGTTCTTGAACTAGCTCATAAGCAGATTGTTCTGCGTGTGTGTGTGGCTCGTGGATGTAGGATACACGAGTTGTGTATTCCGAACCACGTAAATCGTTGTGTCTCGTGGATTGAACGTTTCTACGTTAGATGTTTGGTAGGCACGACGCATATACACACGTCTAATCATCTGTTTGATATCTATCATCGAATCACACACATTCACACTAAGTTTAGTCCTTGCCATAACTTCTAGTAATTTGTATCTTATCGAAAAGAAGGCAACAAGTGTTCTTAATAGGCAATAATCTATTCAACCCCCCTTCTAGATTACCATATAGGAAATTCCGCAACACTTCACAAGACAAGCTGCTGGAACAAGTAGCTGTCAACAGATGAATAGTGTGCTGTCAACAGATGAATAGTGCACCTGTCGACAGATACACTGTAACCTGTCGACAGATACACAATAGCCTGTCGATAGATACACAGAGAAAATGGTTTCCCGGAAGGCCAGTCTTTGGTTTTTGCAAACCTGACAGCACCTGTCGACAGCAGCAAGTCGGCTGTCGACAGACGGAGTTTTGGGAAGATATAATGGCCAGGATATGATCTATATTTGGGTGTTTTCTTTTGGCACGACTCTCTATGCTTGGACACCACTATATATAGACCATATAGAGGTATTTTCGCAGCAAGGAGCCTCCACACAAAAAACCCTAAGCCAAGAACAAGAAGAAGAAGTTCCCCTATTTTCTACTTCAACTCTCCATCCAGCATGAGGAAGATCCATCTCACGAGCGGAGTTGAAGTCAGTTTGTCTGTCCTTCAAGCTTCTCCATCAACTGATACCTGTCAAGACAAAGCTTGAAGTTCTTCTGGACGACCACCACGAAGTTCTTCATTTGGATTTGATCTTCAACTCAGAACTCTTCTTTTATTCTACCTTTCATATCTTTGTGTGTGTGGTAGTGGTTCAAGCGTTCCTTGTGCTTGATCCACGTGTGGATTGTTGTTCTGATTGCATGTTTGCATCAGACAACGTGTGTGGTGTGTTGGTCAGATCAAGGCTAGAGGATCTGATCTATTGTGGACTTGATCTAGCGTGTGTGTGTGTAGTTGAGCCGTTGTGCTCGTGTGTGTGTATTGTACTCAGTTCTTGAGTAGTGTGTCCTCGCTGTGTGAGGGGTGGACGTAGGAGTCACATGGTGTGATCTCCGAACCACCTAAAAAATCCCTTGTGAACTGTGGTTTGACTTGTGGTTTGCATTGTTGTTGCGCTAGATGCATGCCTAGGGATTTCATCTACACACTACTTGTTAATTTATTCACACACATTACATCAGATCAAAGGGGTTTTGATTGAGTAGATCTTTTAATACGAAGTAGTTTTTGAAATTGCTTAAGTTTCCGCTGCAAATCTATTCAACCCCCCTTCTAGCTTTGCTATAACCGAATATCCAATCCTAACAATTGGTATCAGAGCGGGTTTTCTGTTCATCGGTTGTGTTTTGGGAGATCTATCTTGTGTGCTTAACCGCTCTGAGTCCTAACAATATCTTACTTTGTTGAGCGGGTTTAAATTTGATTCTGATCTGACTTGATTTAATTGAACTGATTGATTGCCTTTTGATCTCACTCAATATTTTGTTGATTGGTCTAATCATCTGAAACATATTCAGAAATATGGCTAAGTTCTCAAGCTCATTAATAGACCTATGATAATTGAGTTTGATGACAAGGTTGATAAAATGCAGGTCTCCTCTATGAAAACATGCAAGTCTAGAAAGGGAATGGAAGAAAAATGCTACATGGCTCATGGCAGCTCAAGAGGCTCTTCCCGTTCAGACGAATCTGAAGGATCACATCTGTCAAAGAAGTCAATAAACTCTCAAATGTCAAGTAAATCCAATTCAGATCCATTTGATGCATCAATATCTAATTCTGATTCAGATGTGATATATCCTATGATGAATTGATAGAATGCTATGAGCACTTGTCCAATCAACTTAAGAAGGTAAAAGCTCAAAACATGAAGCTAAAAGAAAATTTGGATAAGAATGAAATGAGAATTGATAATGCTGAAGCATTCTATGGAGAAAATGAAAAATTGAAAATGGAGAATGAAAATTGGAAAATGAAGTAAAAAACTATGGAATCATGTTTTCTAAGCTAAAAGAAGATCATGATCAGGTGGAATCTGAAAATTTGATTTGAAAATTGAAAATGAAAAATTGATTGATCATATTAAGAATCTCAAATTTGATAATGATCAACTGATCAAACAAATCTCCAACATAGCTCATGACCACCAAATAAAAGAAAATTGCAATCAACTGGTTGAGGAAAACAGACATCTGAAAAAAGATTAAATGCTTGTGTCATGACAGACCATTAAATTATGAATGGAACAATTCTAAGAAGAAAATTACTATCTTAGAAAATCAAATTGTTCAAAGTGTCTCTAAGAACAAGAATTTGGTTGCACCTAAAGAAAAATTTGTTCAGATTCATGTTCAGAAAAATGTTCAAGAACAAAATGAAAAATTGAATAAAAATGCTGCAAAAAGGAAGAATCATGTCTCAATTCAAAGTCAGAAAAAGAAAATGGAAAAGAAAACAGGAGTCTACAAGGTCTCCACATCTCCTCTAGTAGCCCACAAAGCTTCAAGGCAATCTCCAACACCACATCATGCCAAGAGTTACCAAAGGGTACCACCTCCTTCTTCTCAACACAAGGGTGATCAAAGGTACTCTAAAGGATCTCAGAGATTCCAGCAAATGCAATCACACTATGGTAAGCTCCAGGTAAATGCTCAACCCGTTTGCTTCAAATGCAATAGACTTGGTCATCTTGCTAAATTCTGTTGGAAGAAAAATCAACACTCTCACAAATATGCTAAAATAGTTCAATGCTATGCATGTCATCAACATGGTCATGTCTCTAGGGACTGTTGGCATAGAAATGGTTATCTTGTGCATGCTACCAAGCCCCATGCTCACAATTCCATTAATGAGAGAAATACATCTATTCACAAATTAAAGTCACTTTGGATTCAGAAATCATTGCTGAATTGTAACATTGACGTCATTGTAGGACCCAAGCAAGTGTGGGTCCCAAAATCAGCTTAATGAACAAGTTGAGATGTCTTGCAGCAAAAAATTAGAAATGGATCCTTGACATTGGCTGTGCAAGGCAAGAAATGATGGAGAACAAAGGTAAATTTTTTTTGACTATGATTGAAGACTGTTCAGGTAAAATCTCTTTATCACTACAGATTTGAACTGCTAGAATTGAAATGGATTTTTAATTCTATCTAAGCAATGAAAATGTGTTTTGATGCTATCCCCAATGACAATGCTTCATAGCCATTGGACTCATGCTAAAATTTAAAAAAAATGGATCTTTTATGATGAAGAAATGGTGTCGACACAGTGTTTCACACACAAGGCAAAAATGATGAAGAAATGGTCAAGTGGTGTCGACACAGGATCAAGTAGTGTCGACACTAGTCCCAACTCCCAGAGATCCCAGTTGACAGGTCTGTACTGTGTGTCGACACAGCCTCAAGTGGTGTCGACACTAGATCCAATTCTCAGATGACCTATTTGGTAGTTCTGGACATGTGTCGACATTAGTGACTATTTGATATATTAAATGGTGAAATGTGGAAGGACAAGTCCGGCTTGTCTGGAACTATCATTATGCGTGAGAAATATTCTCCGCCAAGTATCAATAGTCTTCTACTACATAAAGATTATCAAAAAATTCATAATCTCAAGAACCTCAATTGATCATGTTTATACTCCTCCTTGTGCAAATTGCTTGAATGTTCATTCAATACCATGCATACATTATGGGGGAGTAAGTCAAAAAGAGTTTTTGAGTGAGTTGTTTGAGGGACATTCTTTCACATCAATCTTGCCACATGTCTCTCTTTAAAAGAATGAATGTTGGTGTTTTTATGCTTATGGTGTTCTTTTGTGTGCAAATGCTTGGTATGTTTGTGTATCTCATAATTGATTTGCTTGAATGATGAGTCATCATATGCACACTCTATGGGGGAGTAAGTTAGGCTAGGTGAGTGAAATTCATAAGGGATACCCTTCATATTCAATGTGCATTTATCCCTCAATCTTATGGTTCAAATCACTCTCAATTCAAACAAAGCCTAAAGCTGAAGTTTCAAAGCCCCTGTCGACAGCCCCAAACAGCCTGTCGACAAATATCCCTCACAGAACCCAGAAATTGCACCCTGTGTGCATCTGTCCACAGCCACTTCTTCTGCTGTCGACAGCCAGGCACAGTTCCGAACTTCATATTTTCTGTCTGTCTATATCTATTGACAACCAGCACCCCAGCTGTCGATAGCCCATACCTTGCCTGAACCCAGAACTTCACAACTGTCTACATCTGTTGACAGGCTCATGTTTTCTGTCGATAGATACTCACTTCATCCATAAATCTACATCCTTTCTAATCCTTTCTTTATGAGTATGTTCATATTATTGATGCAAGGGGAGAATAAGGACTTACTATTCATTGCAATCTTTCATACTCACATAGTATTCAAGACATGACTTAATCATAATGATTTTGATATATATTTTGTGCTTTAGTCTAGGTTGTGTCATCTAGAAACATTGATCAAATCTAATGATTTTAACCTAACTCACTTGAATAACTCCCTTGTGGATTATCATGTTTCTAAATGGTTTGATAAGTAAGAAGGTTTTTGAACTTAATGTTTTACATTAACCATTGACCTTAAATAACCTTTTGCTCATGATTTAAGAATTAAAAACAAAAGGAGAAAAGCTACCTATTTCTAAACTCAAAGTTCAAACAAAAAGTATTTGAAATGGGATAAAGGTAGAGCAATGATGAGTATTACCGAGTACCCGGGACATGGACATCACAAATGTCTGTCTTCGCGTCAAAAAGTACTTTCATTATCTCTGTACAATAGTATGATGGTCACTTACACTGAGTAACTCGGGGTACGGGCATCCCAAATGTCTACCTTCACGTCAAAAGGTGAAAGTGATCTTAATTACTACTTTTCCCACATTAACTTGATAAAGAAAAAATCAATGCAAGAAATAGAGTGTAGCCTCCATGCTTATACATCAAAGGCAATGTGTTGTTTATTGTTAATTGCTCATGTAGACATTACTTTCAAGTACCATCTGAACATCACCCACAAAGGAACATGTTTTTCTACAACAGTTTTATCCAAAGGGGTTATCTTATGTTCATATATCCTTGAACGGTGTTTTCTAAATGCCATAACTTAAGATTCCCGAAATATTTCTCTTAACCATTGTAGAATTTTATGTGTCTAACTACTAGTGTCTATGACATCTTGCAATGGGTATAAACCAGTTCTCAACCTTAAAATTCTAATTGAACACTCATTCCCCACTCATATCTTTCACAATTCAGTTCTGTGGTCACACAGTTCCTTTTGCTTCATTTCCTTCCACTTCCTTGAGTCATCAGTCTGTTAACTCCATCATCTTTTTCTCCTTCACTTTTGCTTTTGTGTTTTCATGCAATGGATTATCTTTTTTTTTGTAACTGTGTGTACTTACTGATCAATGACTGGAAACATATTTCTTTGCTTCATTCTTATCCATTTGTGCATGACTATCTTTTTGGATGTTGCCAAAAGGGGGAGAAACTTCAATTGTGTATAAATTGAAATTTTGTCATCATCAAAAAGGGGGAGAATGTTGGGTTTACATGAGTATGTTAAGTTGACATATGTTATGTTTGTTTTTGATTGATGATGCAATTGATGAGCATTTCATGAATAATACAAATTGATGTGATGTGAATATGTGAAACATAGTGAGAATGTCAAGTCAAGCAAATGTTAATCAAGAAAAGCAAATGCTAATCAAGAAAACATGTTTAACTTGTTCATTTATATGTCATTATATCTCACTAATAATTGTCTTTTAATGAGGTGTGAATGTACACAAGACAAGCAACAAAATCCAAGTGCAAAAGAATAAGACAAGCTGCTGGAACAAGTAGCTGTCAACAGATGAATAGTGTGCTGTCAACAGATGAATAGTGTACCTGCCGACAGATACACTGTAGCCTATCGACAGATACACTGTAGCCTGTCGACAAATACACACAAAAAATGGTTTCCCGGAAGGTCAGTCTTCTGTTTTTGCAAACCTGACATCACCTGTCGACAACAGCAAGTCGTCTGTCGACAGACAGATTTTGGGAAGATATAATGACCAAGATATGATCTATATTTGGGTGTTTCCTTTTGGCACGACTCTCTATGCTTGGACACCACTATATATAGACCATATAGAGGTATTTTTGCAGCAAGGGAGCCTCCACACAAAAAACCCTAAGCCAAGAACAAGAAGAAGAAGGTTCCCCTGTTTTCTACTTCAACTCTCCATCCAGCGCGAGGAAGATCCATCTCACGAGTGGAGTTGAAGTCAGTTTGTCCATCCTTCAAGCTTCTCCATCAACTGATACCTGTCAAGACAAAGCTTGAAGTTCTTCTGGACGACCACCACGAAGAGTTCTTCATTTGGATTTGATCTTCAACTCAGACTCTTCTTTTATTCTACCTTTCATATCTTTGTGTGTGTGGTAGTGGTTCAAGCGTTCCTTGTGCTTGATCCACGTGTGGATTGTTGTTCTGATTGCGTGTTTGCATCAGACAACATGTGTGGTGTGTTGGTCAGATCAAGGCTAGAGGATCTGATCTATTGTGGACTTGATCTAGCGTGTGTGTATGTAGTTGAGCCGTTGTGCTCGTATGTGTGTGTTGTACTCAGTTCTTGAGTAGTGTGTCCTCACTATGTGAGGGGTGGACGTAGGAGTCACATGGTGTGATCTCCGAACACCTAAAAAATCCCTTGTGCACTGTGGTTTGACTTGTGGTTTGCATTATGTTGCGCTAGATGCATGCCTAGGGATTTCGTCTACACACTACTTGTTAATTTATTCACATACATTACATTAGATCAAAGGGGTTTTGATTGAGTAGATCTTTTAATCCGAAGTAGTTTTTTTAAATTGCTTAAGTTTCCGCTGCAAATCTATTCAACCCCCCTTCTAACTTTGCCATAACCAAATATCCGATCCTAACACTTGATTGTAAGATAAGTAGGCTGCCTTCTTGCCCAGGAAAGAGAAGAAGACCAGCTGGGGTGCTGGGTGTTGCATGCCCCTTGTTTAATGGAAGGCCAAGTGTTCTTGGCATTTAGTGAAATCCTAAGAGTTTGCTTGAGGACTAGACGTAGGACTTCCACGTGGGAAGGGCCGAACCAGGATAAAACCTCTGTGCATTATGTGTGATTGTTTCCTCAAGTATTTCACTTGTTTCACACACTACACTAAGTTCTAACATCACTATTTAGTGTTATCTATTTTTAGATAATTTTTAAAGTGCAAAGAAGTCCTGCTCACCCCCCTCTAGGAATCTAAGGTCCATCTAGATCCAACAATGGTATTAGAGCGATGTCTTCTCAGAAGAATCAAATGATTTTAGAAGAGATGGCAGCTAAAGGTCACAACTATGGAAGACAATCGGTTACAAGGCCCCCATTATTTGATGGTGAAGATTACCAGTATTGAAAGATGAGAATGGAATGCTTCATCCGAGGCACAGATTTGATCTGTGGCTGGTATTGAACATGGTGATTATACTACACTTTCTGATAGGACTTCTGCTTTATCTATAATTGATAAAAAAATATGTCTCTAATTATAAGGCTAAAAACTACTTATGTTGTGCATTATCTAAAAGGAATTTAATTGATTATCCGCATGTAAAATGCTAAGAAATGTGGGATAACTAAAAGTAACTTATGAAGGTACTACTAAAGTTAAACAAACTAGAATATATATTCTTGTCTCCCAATATGAACAATTCAAAATGCTACCTAATAAACTATAACTCAAATGTATAATAGATCTCAAATATAATAGTAGGATTGAGGTCATAGGTAAAAATCTCACAAACGAAGAAACAGTAAAAAAAAATTTAGATCATTAACTCACTCTTGGACTCCCAAAGTCATTGCTATTGAAGACGCACTTGATCTTACTGAAATTCCTATTGATAAAAAAATGGCTCTCTCATGGCTCATGAAATTAATATGGAAATTTTTTCTAAAAGTTCTTCGAAAAGAAAATGCCAAATTCTTTGAAAGCTACAGATTCCTATTCATCTGAAGTTCAAAAGAAAAATCTGAAGACAGTGATGATGAAGCCATGCTGTCAATAAACTTTAAAGGATTCTTGCCAAAAATAGAAAATCGGCTCGAAGAGATGTTTCAAAAAGGAAAAGAAGAAAGCACTAACTTGCTATGAATGCAATCAGACAAGACACTACAAGTCAGAGTGTCCTATGCTCAAAAAGAAGATCTAGATGAAAATTATGAGAAAAGTTTAGAAAATACAAAAAGAAAGCAATGGTAGTAGCATGGGACAATGAGGAAGCTACAAGTTCAGACTCTTCAAGTTCAGAATTAGAAGAAGTAAAACAGGTCCAATCTAGCCCTTATGGCAGGACTAGATCAGGGACGCCTGAGAGTATCCAAATGGTATTGGATAGTGGGTGCTCAGACATATGACAGGTGACAAAAATTATTTACAAGTTTCAGAAATGAAGTTGGTCAAGTCACTTATGGTGATAATGGAAAAGGAAAAGTGTTAGGATGTGAACAGTACGAACGAACGAAAAGGATTTAATAGAAGATGTTATCTAGCTGAAGGATTAAAGCACAATCTCATTAGCATTAGTCAACTCTGTGACAAAGGTCACTTGGTAATGTTTTAGAACAACAAATGTATTATTCAAAAAGATGGAAAATAGTCTATGAAGTTCAAAGAGTTAAAAACTTGTATACCTTACAATTGGCAGAACTGAAAGAAGTCAATTTGTGCCATGAAACTAATAATAATGAAGAGACTGATTTATGGCATAAAAGACTAGGACAAGCAAGCACCTCAGTCATTAAGAAATTAATCAAGCATGATCTAGTTGAGAGTCTTCCAAAGCTGAAATTGAAGAAATCTAGAATCTGTACATTTGTGCAAAAGGAAAGCAAACCATGACATCATTTCAATCCAAGACATTGGTGACAGCCTCCAAACATTGGAACTTATTCACATGGATTTGTTTGGATCTATAAGAACAGTTAGTCTTGGAGGAAGGTATATGACTATGTAATTGTGGATGATTATTCAAGATATACTTGGTTATCATTTTTGGAAGCCAAATCAGAAACATTTTCAATTTTACGAAGAACCAGAAATAGCAGATAATCAATATTAGATCTGATCATGGTGGAGAATTCAAGAATGAAGAATTTGTCAGATTCTGTGAGGAAAATGGCATAGAACACAACTTCTCTGCACCAAGAACACCTCAGCAAAATGGAGCAGCAGAAAGAAAGAACAGAACACTGCTGGATATGGCCAGAACAATGCTTACATAATATAATTTACCAAAGTACTTCTGGGCAGAAGCAGTCAACACAACTTGCTACATCATTAACAGTGCATGATCAAACCAATTCTGAAGAAGACACCTTATGAGCTATACAAAGAGAAAAAAGCCAAACATCAGTCACCTTTGACCCTTTGGTTTTAAGTGTTTCATTTGAATAATGGTAAAGATAATTTAGAAAATTAGATGCTAAAAGTGATGAAGGCTTTCTCCTAGGATATATTTCAAAAACTAGAAGTTACAAAGTGTTCAACAAAAGAACCTTAACTGTAGAACAGTCAGTCCATGTTTTGTTTGATGAAACTAACATTTCTATTAAGAGAATAGAAGAAGAAGAAGATGTTGTTTAAGATTTATGTAGGGATCTGGAATAAGCTTCTCTTGAAGAAAAAGGTGAAGACAAGAAAGATTCTCCACTAGAAGAACTACAACAACAAGAAGAAGCACATGAAGAACTACCAAGAGAACTGAGGTATCACAGAGATCATACCAGAGAAAATATCATAGGTGATCCTCAAGATAGGGTAAGAACAAGATGTATGATATTCCTGTGATTATACTGCATTTGTTTCTTAGATGAGCCTAAACCAATCAATGATGCACTAGTAGATGAATCTTGGATCCTAGCTATGCAAGAGGAACTTAACCAGTTCCAACGCAATTAGGTCTGAACTCGTGCCTAGACCTTCTGACCATCTAGTTATTAGGACCAGATGGGTCTTCAGAAAAAATAGATAAATCAGAAGTGATCACAAGGAACAAAGTCAGATGGTAGCACAAGGATATTCCTAAGAGGAAGGCATTGATTTTGATAAAACATATGCTCCAGTTGCTAGATTAGAGGCAAGCAGAATTTTATTAGCTTATGCATGTTCTCTTAATATAAATTATTTCAGAGGATGTTAAAAGTACTTTTCTGAACGGTTTCATAAAAGAAGAAGTTTATGTTGAGCAACTACCTAGTTTTGAAGATACTAAGTATCCAAATTATGTTTTCATTTAAAGAAAGTACTATATGGTTTGAAACAAGATCCAAGAGCCTGAAAGACTAAGTGCTTATCTTATATCACATGATTTCTCAAGAGGAACATAGATAGCACACTATATTATTAAGAAATTTTCAGAAGGGATCCTGATTGTACAAATATATGTTGATAATATTATTTTGGTTCTACAAATGAATCACTCTTATGTAAGGTGAGTTTGAAATGAGGCATGATGGGTGAGCTTAACTACTTTCTTGGCTTGCAAATCAAGCAGCCCAAGGAAGGTACTCACATTTGTCAAAGTAAGTATATTTCAATATTGTTTTCTAAGTGGTTTGACAAGTGTAGCCCTTAGGAACACCCATGAGCTCAGGAATTAAGTTAGATAGTGATCCATTGGTAAGAAAGTAGATCAAAGATTTATAGAGGCATGATTGTATCATTACTCTATCTTACTACTAGTAGACCAGATATAAGTCAGTGTATGTTGTGTGCCAGATTTCAAGGTGATCCTAAAGAATCTCATGTTAATGCTATTAAAAGAATTTTAGATATCTTATGAATACAAGTAAATTAGGTTTATGGTATCCCAGATATTCTGAATTTAAATTGTTTGGATATAGTGATGCTGACTATGCTAGATGCAAAAATAGATAGAAAAAGCACCAGTGGTACTTGTCAATTTTTTGCAGGATGTCTAATTTTCTGGTCTTCCAGAAAACAAAAACTCAGTAGTTTTATCCACAACAGAAGCAGAATACATTTGCAGCTGGGAGTTGCTGCACTCAACTGTTGTGGATCAAACATCAACTAGAAGACTATGGTCATACAATATGAAAGTCCAATGCTATGTGATAATACAAGCGCAATCAATTTGACCAAAAATCCAATCCAACACTCAAGAACCAAGCACATTGAGGTCAAACGTCATTTAATCAGGGACCATGTAAGTAGTGGTGACACTTTACTTGAATTTGTTTAAAAAAAAATCAATTAGCTGATATATTTATTAAATCACTCCCTGAAGATAGATTTACTTCAATAAGAAGAGAATAGGAATGTGCAATCCAAAATAAATTAATGTTTATTGCTATTCTTTGATTAACCATCTTTATTAAAAGAATTACATGCTAATGGTATGTTGGAAGCCCTACTCTAGGGGAGAAACAGGAAGCTCAAGTTGAGGGGGAGCCTCAAATTTTTCTCAAAGGGGACATCCCTAAAGAGGAAGTAGTCACAGATGTGTTTAAATTCTTACTTGTCCTTAACAGTACTACTAACAAGTTTCTTGCAGTATCTTTTTATGAACAAATGCAAGGTGTCTTCCTGAAGATCTCCTAATAGAACAGCAAATGAAAATACAACACGAGATGTCGACAGACAAGGAGAAGATTGAAGCTTCATCAAGCCATGAACTAAGGGGAGCCTTACATCAAAGGGGAGAAAGTAATAAGGGGAGATGTAAATTCATGACAAGTATTGTTGAACCCATCTCCTTCAAACTCACAGGTAGTATTGGTAAGAAGTCTTTACAAGGGGGTAAATGAAAATGGTAAGACCCTTCTTTTTGGGTTATTGACAAAAGGGGGAGAGTATTTTATGCTATGAATTTTCTGTTCATTAGTTGTATTGAATATATGTTGAAAATTCACATAAGTTTTGTCATCACCAAAAAAGGGGGAAATTGTTGAACCTCAGTATATTTTATCATTTATTTTGGTAACAACAAAACTCATGATTAACTTAAATATCATGAATATATTTAATATCATGTTTTCCTCATAAATACAACATACTATGGCATTATCGTTTCATGATTTGCACTGGAAAACTAAATCGATTGATATTCAATGCATATCGATTACTGACTAAGTGCCACATCGATTACAGTTTACTTAAATATCGATTACAATTTACTTAAACATCGATTGTATTTTCATATCGATTATGTACAAACATCGATTATGTTTAAATATCGATTACATTCACATCGATTATGATTCACACATCGATTACACTTGAACATCGATTATCTCTCAGATCGATTACATTTCACTTAAACATCGATTATGCTTGAACATCGACTATGTTCAAACATCGATTACACTGAACATCGATTATCTCTCACATCGATTACATTCACTTGAACATCGATTGTCCTAAACATTGATTATGTTCAAACATCGATTACATACATTGTCATCATCGATTACATACATTAGAACATTGACTATCTCACTTAAACATCGACTGCTCTTCATTTAAACATCGATTACCTATATGAAAGATTGATTGCCTCTGAATATCGATTACTATTATACTTAAACATCGATTGCCTCTATATTTCAAATGTTGCAAAATGTCTTTGGGACTCAAATGAAAGTTCAAATGTACTTCATATGTTTAACTTATTATTTCTCTGATTGACTGAAGATCTTTCTATTGTGTACCTTCTATCTTATCAGGGTAGGTAAGCAAAGGAGTCAGCAGAAAAAAGGACTGAAAGGACTCCTTCCATATGCTAAAAAGCAAAGTCCTTACCTAACATATCTAAATGTTAGCAGAATCATGGACCTCTGCACATAACAAGGTATGGGCTATCTGATGCAATACTTCTGAAGTCTAACATCTCTTCCATGCATTAAATATTTACAAGAGTCTAGTTTTAACATGAGGAATCCGTAAGACTCAAGCAAGCATCTGTTAGACACATGAAGATGTGTTAGATAGAAGAAGAAGGAATCATATGAATAAAAAGATGAGCAAAGGATCCAAGAACTCCAACGGCTATACCTCAACAGATCTATCTTTCTACCCTATAAAGGATGAAGGTTTGAAGTAGAAGAAAGAGAGCCTTCTGAAATCCTTTTGAAAGAGTGTACATCCAATGAGAAGCCTCAATGCCATACACACTCAAAGCAAGAGAGAAAGAGCTCGAGCCCTAGAAGAAGTGTGCGTGCAAGCAATTATCTGACGTTTCAAGCTCTAAGCATTCAAGCTTCTTTTCTCTCTTCACTCTCTATGTGCATCATTGTAAATCTGGGGGAGAGTCTGTGGGCTGAGAGTTTGAGTTCCTTAGTGTTCATCTTGTATAGCTCTCAATCTGTTGTTTCTTTTCTAAGAAAGACTTGTGTCCAGCTGTAGGACTGTATACAGTGTTCCTCTTCTAGAGTGAAGAGAAGGCCAGCCAAAGTGCTGGGTGTCTGTTCGGCTGTGGGACTGTACACAGTGTTCCCCTTGTGTTAAAGAAAGAACTGCACTAGGGTTTGTACCAGGAGGTTGGCTTCTTGACCTGTAAGAGAAGTGGGCTGCCTCCTTACCGAGAAAGAGAAGAAACCAGCTGGGGTGCTGGGTGTTGCATGCCCTTTGTTTAAGGAAGGCCAAGTGTTCTTGGCAGTTAGTGAAATCCCAAGAGTTTGCTTGGGTACTAGACGTTGGACTTCCATGTGGGAGGTTCGAACCAGGATAAAACCTTTGTGCACTTTGTGTGATTGTTTCCGCCAAGTATTTCACTTGTTTCACACACTACACTAAGTACTAAAATCACTATTTAGTGTTATCTATTTTCAAATAATTTTTTAAGTGCAAAAAAGTTCTATTTACCCCCCTCTAGGACATCTAAAGCTCCATCTAGATCCAACAATATGCACACATTGTAGTCGTGCCCCTCTCTTTCTCTATCTCTCTCACACACACAGATACACACACACAATCACAATGCTGAAGGGGGATGGGGACAAAGTAACATGTATGTATATTGAATTTGTAAGTATTTGTATAGTCGTTATTTATATTCTTCAACATTTTATATTGTAATAGGACAGAGTCCCTCTACGCCTATTGTGCCTCCTCCTCTCATGACTTTCTCGGGTCCTTCTGCAGGTATATATATATATATATATATATATAATTGGGGTTAAAGTATGTATATATATATTTGCATTGCTTCTACCTGTCAAATTTTTGTATAAGATCAAGTGCTTCTACTCCTTCATTTCTTGTGGTAGGTGCATCTACAGTGCCACAGGCAGAGGATGTTGTAAGTCTATAGAAGGGGGGAGGCATTTTTATGATGGCACCCTTAGGAGAGGTGTGGATAAATGGGTACATAATAATTTATATGCATCTTATATTAAGGGCAGTTATTTAGTTCATAAACTCATTATAACAAGTTCTATAAGTATAGGGATAAAATAGAGCCCACTCAGGCATTTCAATTCATCACAAGATCAATTCAGGGACACTTTCCTTGGCTTCTTCATAGATTCAACGATTTCCCAATGGACGCCCAAGAGTTGTTGTATCAGATGTTCATGGTATGTAATTTCTTATTTTTATTTATTTATTTTATTACTCCTACATTCAGCAAACTAACTCTTATGTGTATAGAGCAATCATTGATTCATGTGACCCTCGGACAAGGCACGATCTCAATAAATATGGATGGCCATTGCCCAGTCAAATTTTAAACATCTATTGTATAATGCGAGGAAAAACACAGAGAGTTTGTCAGAGTCTAGACTTGACTCTTTGGAGGGAGCGGGCACTGACATGGATGAGGAGAGATTACTGGCAAGATTCGTGCAACATGTGCCGAGGAGAGATGGCAAGAAACCTCCACAACAATGAAAGTGAATCAAACCTCCAATCCAGAGGCCAACAAGCATACAAGTGGATCCGTCTCCTTTGTGACCCATCAGTCTAGATTGGTAATTCATGTTGTGTTGAATGTGTATTTGAAACTTTTTAATGATGACTAATGGACTTCACTCATAATTTGATTTTGATGATGACATATTGTACATATTGCACATATTATAATGATAGTTAAAAAATATGTTTTTGATACTTAATATTTCATATTTTACTTATAATGACATGTTTGTACATATTGCACATATTACAATGATAGTTAAAAAACATGTTTTTGATACTTAATATTTCATATTTTACTTATAATGACATGTTTTGATGGTCCACTCTTTATATTTACAAGTTTACAAAGTTTGTCAAAGTAGAGTTGACTCTAGTTGACAATCAGGTCGACTCACAAAAGTCTACCCTCCAGATCCTGAGAGCAAGTTACAATAGTGTTGACTCTAGTTGAAAATAAGGTCGACACTAGTATCCTTCCAGTGAACCTTATTTGAAGAATTAAATAGGAGGTCGACACTACCTGTTGATCAGGTCGACACTAGTTGTCTGTCAGGTTGACACTAGTGTTCTGCCAGTAAGTCTGAACTGATATTTGGTCAGTAGTGTCGACTCACATGGAAACATGAGTCAACTCACATTTTGTGAAAACTCAGAAACGTGCAGAGCATGATGTCCAATGGCTGTGATCTCTTTCTGAAATCTGTTTGGGAGATTTTATTATTACCAAAATGCCCTTTCATCCAAGTGGCAATGAGAAAGAGGACTTTTGGACACGTGGCAGCCTTGGTGCATTCTAGTTTCTGTGTACCATCTCTTTCACGTACATGGGACTGCACAAAGGCTATAAAGGCTCTCTTATCTCATCTGGAGTAGCGATCCCATCTGATCCCATCTAATCCATCCAAGAGGACGTGGGGATCAAGCCAAGCAATAAGAAAAGCATCAGAGTGCTGAAAAGAAGAGCAGATCAAGAAGAAAAGTAGCAGAGGAAGAAGGGGGAATCGTGCAAGCAGTAGATCTGAAAACAGAGCATCGTGGTTGAAGGAAACTCCATCTGATCTTCTCAAGAACCATCATTCAAGCTTCTGCAGATCATCTTCGACAAGGACATCCAATTCACCTCTCTTTCATTCATTTATTGGAGTGTTCTTCTTAATTTGTCATTGAGTGCCAATGAATCTGTACATGCGTTCTGTGCAGATTTCTGTGTGCATGTAAGTGTGTGAATCAGATTAGTGCTAGAGGATCTGATTTCTTATATGGATTTGATCTAGCTAGTGTGGTTTAGCCATCGTGCTCATGTGTGTTGTTTGAGCCGCCGTGCTCATGTGTGTTATTTGAGCCATTGAGCTCAAAGGTGTTTGAGCCATCGTGCTCAAGTGTGTGTGTGGTTTGAGCCGTCGAGCTCAAGTGTTTGAGTTGTACTCGGTTCTGAGTAGTGTGGCCTCACTGTGTGAGGGGTGGATGTAGGAATCACTGATGTGATTTCTGAACCACCTAAAAATCTCATGTGTAAGGTTTGATCTGTTTTTTTGCGCTAGATGCATGCATAGGATTTCACATTCATACTACTTGTCTAATTGCTTCACACATCATCTACACACATTCACACATCAGATTAGTGAGATTTTCTGTCTAAATGGATCTATAATCTCAAGTAATTTCTAAACTACTTAAGCTTTCGCTGAAATTTGTGATAGATCTATTCAACCCCCCCCCCCTTCTAGATCTGTTCATCCTACATTTTTGATCCTATATTTGGTATCAGAGCAGGTTGATATCTGATTCTGATATGATTTGATTGCTTCTATTTGATCTCTGTGTTTATCTACTGAATTGTCTGCTTGCTCATATACTGCTTCTTGTTTTGATCCATGGATTCTCGAGGTTTTGTGGCTGAGGGTCATCTATCAATAGACCACCATTTTTGATGGATCTGATTACTCTTACTGGAAAAATCGAATGCAAGTTTTTCTAAGGGCTCAAAACTATGAATTGGAGGATAGTTGAAATTGGTCCCTATGAAAACCATGGGAATGAAGAGAATTGGACTAGAGAGCAAATTAGGAAAGTAACTCTTAACTATAGTGCCATGAATATGCTTCAGTGTGCTGTTCACCCTAAGGAGTATTAAAGAATATCCATGTGCAAGTCCGTTAAGGAAATGTGGATAAACTTGAATTAATGTATGAAGGAACATCTCAAGTTAAGGAAACAAAGCAAACATACTTGTTTCTGAATATGAATTGTTTATGATGAAAACTGATGAATCAATTTCTGAAATGTTTGCTAGGTTTTGATAATTGTCAATGGACTGAAGGCATTAGGTAAGCAGTACACTGATGCTGATCTGGTAAGAAAAATCTTGTGCTCTTTATCATCAATTTGCACACAAAAGCCATTGTGATTGAAGATTCTAAGGATTTATCCAAAATATCATTGGATGAACTCATAAGATCTTTAATGACATATGAAATAAATCTGGAAAGGACTGAAGAACACATGCTTAAAGCCAAACCAGTAGCACTTTAGGCTTCATCAAGTCACAAGGAGAAAATTCAAGAAAAATCTAATTCTAAAGAGTCTGAATCTGATGAGGATAAGATTGCCCTCATGACCAGACAATTCAGAAAAATTTTAAAATCAAGAAGAGGAAAATTCAATGGAAAGAAAAACTCTTCTGGCAAAAAGAATGCTTCTTCTTCAAACATAATACTGGCAGAAATGAAAAAGTTGATGAAGTTGTTATTTGTTACAGATACAACAAACCAGGACATATGAAGGGTGAGTGTTCTGAGCTCAAGAAGGGAATGCAGAAGAAATACAAAAAGAACATCAAAATGAAGAGGCCAAAAGCAATGCTAGCAACTTGGTCAGATGAAGACCAAGTGAAGATGAAGGAGAGAATCCTCAAGTTCTGAAAATGAAGATTATGCTTTATGGCTAACAGTAATGATGGCAAGGTAAGCTCTTCTTTTGAGCAATACATTGTTGATGATCGGCAAGATGCATATGCTACTTTGGTGAAAAAATACTCTGAAATAAGAAAAGAAAATAAATGTCTGAAAAGAAAATTGAAAATGTCATGCATGATACTTCTTTACAAGAAGAATATCTGAAGTTGAAAATGAAATTTCTGAACTGTGATGAAAAGGAAGAACTTCTGAATGAATTGGATGAATTCAAAATTGCATCTCAAAAGGCTAACATTGATTTGGTAAAGCTCTCTGAAAGAATGGAAATGCAACAAAAAGAAAAACAACAAGCTATTGATGAAATTCAGAAACTCAATAAATTGCTAACTGAAAAGGATCAAGTGATAAAGAATTCACAAATGGAAAAGAAAATCTTGATGCTTTATTGGACTAAGAATGAATGCAAAAATATGAACTAGGATTTACCATAGAAAAATCAATGAAAAATAAAACTGTTGAAAGAACACAAGACTTCAAAACTCCTTTGATGAAATTTGTCAAAAGCATAGTTCTGAAAACAAAAAACCAAGTGTCAAAGAAAACATCTGAAATAATTAAAAACCATAATAAAAGAATGTGTCTAATCAAAAGAAACAAATCAGGTCGACACATACTGCATAGAGGTCGACATAAGTTAACCATAAGTTGAAACCTGTGGCTACTGAGTCGACATTACCTCAACATAGGTCAACCTATCCGTTTCTGAACAACAAAAGGATGTTGAACAAAAATTCAAATAAAAATCTAAAAATTTATAAAAACACAAAAACACACTTTCATGATGATAATTGGAGATCCAAGTTGGATCAATTCATGGAATCAATGGTTCCACAATCCTCATTGGTATGATTCACATTCTTTTCCCAAAAATTTCCAAAATATCAACAGAACTCTTGGTCACGATTTCCATACATGAACAATCATGCCAAAATGCATCATTTCCATGCCCCAAAGAAAAGACCATGTGCATGGTTAGATCTAGAGGTATAGGTTGCAGCATCAGGTGCCCCAAAGAAAAGGCCATGTGCATGGTTTTGGGCACAGTTTAGAGACGAGTAGGCCTCGAGTTCAGGCCACAGGCGATTGGATCTTCACCATGCCTACACCCCCTGGGTTCTTCTCCCAGTTATGTAATGGGCTTTATTCGTTGAGATATCTGGTTTGGATACTCATCTAGTCCACACGATGCATACCGAGGTGTCCGATGCCGTCTAGGCCAAGCTCTCTCAGGATATATCTGAGGCACTCTCCCAGGCCCACTCCCAGACCCTCTTCCAGGCAGGGGTTCCTCCTCAAAGAGCACCATCGATAGCAGCACGTGCACCTCATGTGAGCAATTTTCTCCACTCTAACAGTCAATTTCCTAATAATAATTTGAAACCATTAGAACTTGGTTTAGGAATCCAAAATTAGGAATACTGATCAGATTGGTGTCCAATTTGTTCAACACGACCGGGGCAATGAGAATGACTTATGGAAACTGACGGAGTCCAAATCAGGCTTTTGTTTGTGCTCGACACTCAAATACACAATCACCAAATTAGTGTAGTTTGAAACCATTATAACTTGGGTTTAGGGGGCCAAAATTAGGGATACTTATCAAATCAGTGTTCGGTTTCTTCCAACATAGCTGGGGCGATGAAAATGACTTGTGAAAATGACGGAGTCAAAATTGGACTTCCATTTTGCGCTTAGTGCTCAAATACGCAATCGCTAAATTACTGTAGTTTGAAACCATTAGAACTTGGGTTTAGGGGTCCGAAATTAGGAATATTTACAAGATTGAGGTCTAATTTGTTTCAACATGGCTGAGGCAATGAGAATGACTTGTGGAAACTAATGGAGTCCAAATCGGACTTCTGGTTTGCACTCGACGCTCTAATACACAATCACAAAATTAGTGTAGTTTGAAAACATCAAAACTTTGGTTTAGGGGTCCAAAATTAGGAATACTTACAATATTGGTGTTCAGTTTATTCCAACATGGCAAGGCGATGAGAATGACTTGGAGAAACTGAC
The DNA here is from genome assembly GCA_014218235.1 of Colocasia esculenta. NCBI lineage: Eukaryota > Viridiplantae > Streptophyta > Magnoliopsida > Alismatales > Araceae > Colocasia > Colocasia esculenta. The sequence continues at coordinate 3,004 of JACBKR010004287.1, read as the reverse complement.
GAAGTCCAATCGAACTTCTAGTTTGTGCTCGGTGCTCAAATACGCAATCGCCAAATTAGTTTGAACCATTGGAACTTGGGTTTGGGGGTCCAAAATTATAAATAATTATCAGATTGACATTTGGTTTGTTCCAACATGGCAGGGGTGATGAGAAATACTTGTGAAAACTGACGGAGTTCAAATTAGACTTTGGGTTTTCACTCGCGCTCCAATACACAATCGCCAAATTAGTGTAGTTAAAACCATTAGAACTTAGGTTTGGGGGTCCAAAATTAGGAATACTTATCATATCGACATATGATTTGTTCCAACCCGAATGAGGTAATGAGAATGACTTGTGGAAACTAACAGAGTCCAAATCGGACTTCCGATTTGTGCTCGACGCTCAAATACACAATCGCCAAATAGTGTAGTTTGAAAACATCAGAACTTGGGTTTGAGGGTCCAGAATTAGGAATTCTTATCATATCAGCATTTGGTTTGTTCCAGCATGGCTGGGGTGATGAGAATGACTAGTGGAAACTAACGGGTCCAAATCGGACTTCCAGTTTGCGCTCGGCGCTCAATATGCAATCGCCTAATTAGATCTTATTAAAACCATTAGAACTTGGTTCTAGGAGGTCCAAAATTAAATAGTTATTTGATTGGCATCTGGTTTTTCCATCATGGCCGAGGCAATAAGAATGACTTGTGAAAACTGACGGAGTCCAAATCAGACTTTCAGCTTGTGCTCGGTGCTCAATACGCAATCGTCAAATTAGTGTAGTTTGAAAACATCAGAACTTGGGTTTGAGAGTCCAAAATTAGGAATTTATAAAATCAACATCTGGTTTGTTCAACCATGACCGGGCCGATGAGAATGACTTGTGGAAACTGACAGAGTTCAAATTGGACTTCTGGTTTGCACTCGGCGCTCAAATACACAATTGCCAATTAGTGTAGTTTGAAACCATCAGAACTCGAGTTTAGGGTCCCAAATTAGAAATACCCATCCGATTAGCATCCAGTTTGTTCTAACACAGTCGGGCCAATGAGAATGACATGTGAAAACTGACATAGTTCTAATCGGACTTCCGGTTTGCGTTTGACGCACAAATACACAATCTCCAAATTAGTATAGTTTGAAACCACCAGAACTCAGGTTTGGGGGTCCAAAATTAGAAGTACCTATCTGATCGGCGTGCAATTTGTTCCAACACGGTCGAGCCGATGAGAATGACTTGTAGAAACTGACAGTGTTCTAATCAAACTTCTAGTTTGCACTCGATGCTCAAATACACAATCCCCAAATTAGTCTAGTTTGAAACCATCGAAATTCGGGTTTGGAGTTTAAAATTAAAAATAATTTTTTAAATAAATAATTTAGCTTTTAATATTAGTTTAATTTGTTATTTTTATTATCTTTTGTAGGTTCTCTAGCGAGTGGCGTCGGAGGAGATGAGGAGGCCGACAAGGACGTGGACCTAAGGATGCATGATTTTTTTAATTGTTGTAAACATTACTTTATGCATTGTTGTTGTGTTTTGTAGTTTTCTTATTGTTGTAAACATTAATTTATGCAATGTTGTTGTGTGTTTGTATTTTTTATTATTGTAAAACATTTTTTGTTATTTTTTTATAAATAATTAAAAAATACTAAACTAGCAATTAGAGACCAATTAGCGATTGAATATAGTTGGTCGCTAATTCAGTTAATAATTAGTGACCGAAATTCTGACTGAAAAAGTTCAGTCGCTAAGCTTGACTCAACGACCGAACACATTCGATCGCAATATCAGTCTCTACTAGTGATCGAATTAGCGACTGAATATATTCAATCGCTGAGTTCAGCTTAGCCACTGAGCGCATTCAATCGCCATTTCAATCACTAATTAGTGACTAAAATTGCGACTAAATAAGTTTCGCTATATTATTGGTCATCCAGTTGGCGAGCGAATATAGAGACTGGCCATTTTTGGTCTCAGATTAGCGACTGAATGTACTTGGTCAGATATTTTGACCAATATATTTTCACTGACACATTCAGTCGCTATTTGATCGCTGATTTGTTCAGCAACCGAATAGTGACCAAATAGCGGCCAAATCGATTGGTCGCTCTTCGCACTTTTTCTTGTAGTGAAACATGTTAGACATCATGGGTGTGTGATTAATTAGATTTGGCTTGGGAGAAAAACCTACTTTTGTGTTGATTTAATGGAAGATGGGGATGAGGAACATGGAGAATGCAATGTAGCCTAAGTATCTCTCCAATCTGATGACCAAACTGTCCCCATAATAATATTTCCATTTATTTATATATTAATTTTGATGATTAACAAAATAACACTAATGGATTACTTGAGCCTTAAGTACAGGAATAAAAGAAAAATGAAAGTTCAAGACATCTGGTAAGTCTCATCACTTCTATCCAAGTCTTTGTATCGACTTCTTTGATAAGCAGAACGATTTCCTCTTTGACCGGAAACTCAAAACAAATCGATATCGTAACGATTTCTTTAGAAACTCGCAACGACTCTCTAGCCGTAACGATTTCTTTAGACCTCGTAACGATTTCTTTAGAACTCACAACGACTCTCTCTAGCCGTAACGATTTCTTTAGACCTCGTAACGATTTCTTTAGAACTCACACGACTCTCTAGCCGTAACGATTTCTTTAGACCTCGTAACGATTTCTTTAGAACTCGCAACGACTCTCTAGCCGTAACGATTTCTTTAGACCTCGTAACGATTTCTTTAGAATTCGCAACGACTCTATAGTCATAACGATTTCTTTAGACCTCGTACGATTTCTTTAGAATTCGCAACGACTCTATAGTCATAATGATTTCTTTAGACTTCATAACGATTTCTTTGGAGTTCATAACGATTTCTTCACTGATCATAACGCCTTGCTTTGTATAACGATTTCGTATAACGATTTCCTTACAACTTGACAGTCATAACGATTTCGTGTAACGATTTCCTTACAACTCGATAGTCATAACGATTTCTTGTAACGATTTCT
>JACBKR010004286.1:0-24957 GCA_014218235.1 Colocasia esculenta | reverse complement strand
AGAATTAGCATTTGAAAAAGAAATGTTCCTTTTGCCAGAAGAAATTTCTTCTTTCCAGTGTATCTTCCTTTTCTTGATTTTAGAAATGTTCTGAATTGCCTAGTCATGAGGGCAAGTTCATCCTCATTAGACTCAGACTCTTCAGAGCTTGATTTCTCTTGACTTTTCTCTTTGTTTGATGAGGCTTTAAGTGCTACTGGTTGGTGTCTAAGTATATACTCTTCATTTCTTTTCAAATTTATTCCATATGTCATTAAAGATCATATGAGTCATCCAAAGAGATTTTGACAAATCCTTAGAATCTTCAATCACAGTGGCCTTAGTATGCCAGATAGATGAGAGAGAGCGCAAAATCTTTCTTACCAAATCAGCATCAGTGTATTCTTTACCTAGTGCCTTCAGTCCATTGACAATTGTCATAAACCTAGCAAACATTTCAGAAATTGATTCATCAGATTTCATCATGAACAATTCATATTCAGAAACAAGTATGTTTGCTTTGTTCCCTAACTTGAGATGTTCCCTCATATATTAATTCAAGTTTATCTCACATCTCTTTAGCAGATTACAAATGGTATTCTTGAATATCTTAGGATGGACTGCACACTGAAGCATGTTCATAGCACTATAGTAAGAGTGGCTCTCATAATCTGTTCTCTAGTCCAAGATTCGGAGTGAAAGGAAAACTTAGTCCAAGATTCATTGGTCCTTTCGAAGTACTTGAAAGGATTGGTGAAGTTGCTTACAGACTGGCCTTGCCGCCAAATTTGGCAAGTGGTGCACAATGTCTTCCATGTCTCCATGCTTAGAAAGTATGTGTACGATCCTACACATGTCATTCGCCATGATGATCTGGTGTAAACAAGGACATGACGTATGAAGAGAAACCGATCAAGATACATCTCCTTGATTTTCATAAGGTCCCACTTCACTATCCTCCAGATTTCATAATTCTGAGCCCTAAGAAAGATTGTATACGATTTTTCCAGTAAGAGTAATCAAACCCATTGAAAAATAGTGGTCTATTAATATGGAATGGCCTTCAGCAAGAAATCCTCGAGAATCCATTAAGCAAGATGAAATACAGTGATTGAAACACCAAAACAATTCAAGCAAGTGAGACATAAAAATCAGACAAAAACATTCAAATCAGAACAGACACAGATATGAACCCTTCTGATACCAATTGTAGGATCGAATATGTGGAAGGATAAGATCTAGAAGGGAGGGTTGAATAGATCTTCCCAATTAATGCGGAAGCTTGAGTAATTCAAAATTACTTCTAATCAGAGAATTATTCACATAGACAGTTTGTTTATCTGAAGGGTGAGTGTGTGTGGAAGATGTGTGAAGCAAATCAACAATTAGTGTGAGTTCGAAATCCTATGCAAGCATCTAGCGAAGACAAGCAGATCAAAGCACTGCACAAAGGATTTTTAGGTGGTTCGGAAATCACACCAGTGATTCCTACATCCACCCCTCACACAGTGAGGCTCCACTACTCAAAAGAGTACAACTCACACTGGAGCTTGACAACTCCAACACACTTGAGTTAGACAACTCACACACCAACTCTAGAGCACAACCGCTCCAGAACCTGAGCACACTTGCTCAAAAACACACAGAGTATTCAACTCAACACAACTGAGCACAATAGCTCACAAACCACAAGCTAGATCAAGATCAATATAAATCAGATCCTCTAGCAATGATCTGATTCAAGACAGATTCATTCACAGAAAATTGTGCAACACTTTATGCACAATCCCATGGAGATGAATCACAAGAACACTTTTAGAGTTAAGAGAATTAGATACAAAGTATGTTCTTCAATGGAGATCCTTGCAGAAGGTTGAATTGAGGAGATTTGTTGATGCTTTCAGTCACTGGGCGATGCTCTGCTTCAATTGCTTCTGAGTCGCCTTCAGATGCTCCTCAAGTGCTGGCTTCTGGTGGATCTGCTCTTGAGAGTGCTTCAGCTCCTTCTCTGAAGCTCTCCTTCAATCTTTGTGTGTCAAGGGATGCAGATAGATCACCACACAGCAGCAACAGGAGCAGGAGAGGGAGATTCCTCTTCTTTTGCCGCAAAAGGCTCTTGTTGGAATATTCTGGAGGTCTCTCTTAGCTTGGGGGCCGATTGGGGGGTATTTATAGCCCTACATGTCCAATGGTACCCTTGGAGTGCGTGGGCACATGATCCAAGACGGATTCCATTGAACCCTAGGCAGCCACGTGTCTAGGTAAAACATAAGTTGAGATTTCAGCGGAGTGTGTCGACACTACCACTGAGTGTGTTGACACACTGTCCCAATTGTGCAAAAAGGGTCTTCTGGATGCTGGGTCTAGTGTCGACACGACCACTGACTGTGTCGAACACTTGTCCCAGCTAGACAAATGGATCTCCTGGAAGCTGGGTCTAGTGTCGACACGACCATGGACTGTGTCGACACACTTGACCCTGTTTTCATGAAAATGCTTCAGGGACTATGACCCAGTGTCGACACCATCAATGGGTGTGTCGACACTACCATGATAAAACATGTATATCCCTGAGAATTTAACACATAAAACATTAGTACAAGGTATTATCATCAAAGTATGAGGTGTAAAGCATTTGAAACATGCTTTTTGAGCATTGTTATTACATAAGTGATGTATGTAACATGTTCCACAATTAAGCATTAAAATCACAAAATGTCATCATCAAAACTATGAGGAGAAATACATTAAAACCACACTCAACCCAACATTACTCTCAGCCACTGGCTCGAGAAGAGGGCAATTCTAGAGTCTCCATCGTCCAAAAGCTCAAATTTTCCTCTGAGCCGACAAGAAGGGTAGAGCGGAAAAGTGACACCTCACACATTCTTGCATGTTATATGGCTGGCATGTTCATTCACTATGGGGCCTTCTCTCAGGAAGAAGAGGAATTGCTAGAGTTTACTCAAAGGTTAGACTCTCTCACAAGAAAGGGAAAGACCATAAGTAAAGAGCCAATGACTCTAATAGTCAGAAGAACGACTGTAATGACAATGATGTTTGAGAAAGATAGCAAGTTTCCACCTATTTCCTTGAAAGAGACTTCGGTTAGAGAATCAACGAACATCCCTAGCATCTCTGTACATGATCCTACTGTGATAGTCTTGTTACAGAAATGCCATCTAGAAATTGAAATGTTGAGAAAGCAGATTCAAGAAAGAGATGAATATATCATTACATTAAAAGGAAACGAGAGCGCAGTCAAACCATTGCAATGCAACCCCAAATTCTACCAACAATGACACGACCGATGTCATGACACACTGGGGGCATTTTACCCTTGAATCCATGTCAAGAGACTTCAAAACAATCAACATGGCAAGGGCTTGCACAAGCTGAAGGGTTGACACTACAGTCGGCCCATAGTCGATTGAGTTTATCAGATCCAGTACTGATGAGCAGCTTGATGAAGTTAATAGGAACGTGTGATAGTACTGCTACTACACTTAATACTCACCAAGCTCCATACCCTATATGTAACGATATGCACTCTATCGATGCAATGGGGCATTTGACTCTAGATGTGTCTTGTCAGATGACGCCGCATGCATCCCTGTCAAGAAGACATTCATATTCAAATCTCCTGGTGGTAGCTATGGCAGACCGGCTAGACAAACAGGGGAAGTCTGAAGGTGACATGACAAATAACATTGTGGCAGAAATTGAGGCATTTCTAGCAAGATATTCTGATAGTTCAATTGTGGAACAAAGGGGCAAATCAGTTGATAAGAAGCCTGCCAAAAAGGAGGTACACACTGAAGATCTTAAGGCCTTCGAGTTGTTGAGAAATGCAAGTAAAGCTATGACTGGATCCTCTAGTACCACATCCAAAGGTTCGGGACATATTATTCCTTTCCAAGAGAAAGTTAAAAAACTATATTCATTCCCAAGGAAAAGACAAAGGTACTATTTAAATGGCTAACTGAATACAACAAAATTACACTACCAGTGCCCAAAAGACTTGAGGAAGTGGGAGAGAAGGATGATCCTCTATTCTGCCCATACCATCAAGTCTTAGGGCATACCATAGAAGACTGCTATGTATTCAAGGATGTCATGGAATCCTTGATCAAGAAGGGAAAGTTGCAAATGGGCGAGTATAGGGTGCATCCACCACGTCCACATGAAACCTTAGCTCAACAAAAGACTATAAATATGATTTCTCTCCACCAACAACTATTTAAGGAGGTACAATTTGAAGCCCAACAAGAGCCTCAACTAGAGGACAAATTGTTAAAGGGAGTGTCATTATGAGGGCACCCTCCACCCTTCAATAGAAACATAATTCCTAAGTTGGAAGCCAAAGAGGCACAGATCCCTCTTTCAGCCTGCCTACCCCCAATGGCCAAAAATTCCTTTTCGCTATTTGCCAAGCCCTTGATGTCTGGAGAGATGATCAACTCAATTGAGCAAGCTCATGAAGCACAAGGGCAAGGGAATGAATCTCTTATAATGCCGGAGCCAACGCAATTAGATGATACACGTCAAGACAAGGCTGAGAAACTACAAACATCTAGAAGAAGGGCAAAATATGAAAAAGTAAAAAGAGCGAGCAAAGCTCTGCAGATATACACATGCTATATGACTGGAGTGGTCAGTCGACATGGGGCACTAGCTACTAAGTAAGATGAAACACCAGGGTCAATAGCTGTAGAGGTCGAAGAAATGGTTGTAGAGGATGTAGCAGCTAAGGGTGATAATGAATGGTCAACTATCCCACCAAAAGGAGTTTTGGATAAAGCAACATCTAATATCCATAGCACACATGCATATGATCCTGCTATGGCAGCATTGTTACAAAGATACCAGCATGAGATTGAAATGCTGAAATGACAAATTGAAGGAAGAGATGCTCACACTCCTGCATTACAGAAAGTAGGGGGCACAATGGGGGCATCACAAGTTGACACCAACTTCCCAGACACTCTATTGCATTTGTTGGGGGCATCCCATGTCAAATAGCTCTAGAACAACTCATAGCTTCTCGAGCAACACATCAAGGGTATGCCATATACATAATGCTCAATCAACTTGTCACTATCCAAATCCTACTGAACCAGTAATAATGAACAAGCAAATGTTGGAGCAGATCATAGAAACAAAACTATCTGGAAGGGACAAGACTGATCGAGCCCTATTTGAGGTGTAATGGGTACCATACCCTGTGTGTCATGTTGCAAAGAAATTACCTCATGACGTTAGCAAACCACCTAAGTTTGAAAAGTTCAATGGGCAAGGATCGCCAAAAGACATGTTGCACATTATGTCAATGTAATGGGAGATTTGGCCACAGATGAGTCATATTTGCTCAAATTCTTCGGGTCTTCCCTGACTGGACTAGATTTCGAATGGTATTCAAATTTACCAGTCGTGTCCATTATAGACTGGCCAAATATGCAAAGGAAGTTTACAGAAAGATTCTATGTTGCTGAAAGAGAAGTCACATTGGTCAGGTTATATGCAACTAGGCAACAAGATAATGAGTCAGCTATGGATTATATCAAAGGGTGGAGAAATCTCAGCATGAGATGCAAACGACCGCCACATCCAGAAGACGACGTTCAAATTCACAGACAAAATCTTAAAAGGGAGGTCCTAAAAACGATAATCGGCATGGAAATCAGATCTTTCAACCAACTAAATAATGTTGTGGCTAAAATCGAGAACTTCTTCTCCAAATGTCCCCCTGTCCATACATCGAGTCAAGGAAGTATGTGGCTCAGGAAAAAGGCCAGCACCTAAGGAGTTTCACACTATGAATATCAAAATCTTTGGACAGCAAAGAAATGAAAATAGGGAGGAAGCTGGCTCTTCTTCTGCCAGGCCGATGAAGTGAAGTAAAAAGTGCTCGTTGCAAGGGAAGATGCAAAAGTCTACTCTTTTCCAAAGACACAAGACAGACGACTCTCTTGAATGGGCCTACTAGTATGGTAAAATTAACCTCCTAGAGCCCAAAAGGCCAGAGGACATCAAGAAGAAAGATGATTCCCGGTTCTTCTTATATCATCAACTGTCGGGGCATGCTACAGAGGACTGCTATGTCCACAAAGATAAATGAGGCCTTGATAAGAAAAGAAGAACTACAAGTGGGTGATTACAGTGGGACCCGTCGCGCCCTCATGGGGCTCTAATGCAATAGAAAAGAAAACATATGGCAGCACGCGCCAGCCAACATGGGGGGCAGATGCAACTTATAATATTCAAGCCAGGAGAGCATAAGCAACTCAAGATGCTCCATGCACAGAGGACATCCATGTACCTTAGAGAAACCTCAAGATCTTCGGCCCATCACAAGCAAATAAAGAAGGGATAGCTCGCCGAAACTGAGTTATTCTGGGAAAGATACTGGTCAAATACGTACTGTCCATACATGTAAATGTTCATTCCAAAAAAAAGAGGAAAAAAAGAATGACAAAATATGAGTTACAAAAAATGAGTGACAAAAAATGATGAAACAAAGGATGAATGATGATGAATAAAAAAAAGATAAAAAAAATTAATGAATAAAAAAATGACAAAAAATGTGCAACAAAGGAGGCATCTTGTTGGGTTGTCCACCCACTACCCAACATTGGGACCAAATGACTAGAACGGTCTCGATCGGTTCTTTTAAGGCCACCAAGGTATTATCGTCAATGACGAGCAGCAAAATAAAAATAGGTCAACCATATAGCTAGCCGGACTACAGTTTTGAGACAAATAATGCCTCAACAAAATTGCATGTTTCTTATAGGGCAATGATATGAGCCCGCATGATCATATCGCATCGGGCTTTCACTGCATATGTACATATTCACATGACTTTTCTTGCTGAACTTTGAGTATATATTCTTTTTTCGAATCCCTAATAAAGTCGTCGAAGGATTTATCCTTCTTCAGGCATCATCTACATTTCAAAACAAACTGGTAATTGTCAATCATGTTTTTAAAATCCATATTTTTAAAATCAAAGTTTGTCGTTCATGATTTCAAAAAAAATCATATTTTTTTTTTAAAAAGGGGGTGGTTGTAGATGCGAGATTTGTCCCATCCCCGCGTTGGTCATTGGCTCATTAAGACTTGTTTGACTCTTTGTCGACTCACCTCAGATCCCATGTAGACGTCCACATCGATTGCTATTTACCCCTTGTTGACGGCACATATCGTTAACGTTAAGTTTAGTTGACGTCAACATAGTGTGACATCTGCATGATGTTAACGGCAACACTGATTATCGTCAACCTGGGTTTACCTGTTCTACGCAACAACCCAGGTATCTCGCCCACCTCTGCCCCTACCTTGGCCACGCCATGCATGGGACCGTTCCTAACGGGAAAATGGGCCACCTTGGCACTCCCTTGACCCAGTAAAAGTCCCATATAGCCTCTCCCCATTGGCCCTCACTTTCTACATGGATTGCCACTTGTACAAGTGTGTTTTCTCACACTTGAGCATCTAATTCCCCTTAGCTCCGCACCCACTATCTATATATGAAGCTCCTTGGCCTTCTTAGGAAGGGGGGAGAGGCGGGACGAGTTAGAGCTTTAGTGCCTTGAGAGAAGAGAGAGAAAGAGTCCTTTGTGCCTTAAGAGCTTCCACACTTCCTTACTTTCTATCTCTTATCATTTGGAGCATCCAGGAGGCTTCACCACGAGCTGGAAGATCCCACCAAGCAGCCACAAGAGCCTTCAACGAGGATCATCTCCCTCTTCTTCCTTCCTTCCTTTTCCTTTGTCTTTTAGTCTTGCATGCTAGTCACTCTTCACAAACACACACCAAGCATGTAGTGCACACTCCCACACACCTAAAATAGGTTTTCTAAACCAAAAACGGAGGGAAGAAGGGTGGTCATAGCATTTGGCCACCCCTCTTCTCAAGCCCGCAACCGGTACGGGGCTCACCTTTTGGGTCATTTTCCTTTACTTCTGAACACTTACTACACTACATTAGAGTCTTATAGAGTCTTCTTGGTTGCAGGAATACCTTCAACAACGTGCGAAGCTTCTTCCTTTTGGCCGACCAAAGGGAATAAAGTCTGCGTCCCCGCCATCAACCGCTTACGAGGCTACATCGACGACACGATCTGAACACTTCCTTGGGCACAGGTAAGGCCTTGGAGATCACGTCTTCCTCATTAGATTACTAGTTCTTTTACTTGCTTCTCTTCTTCCTCGGTTAACTTGGTCAAACGAGGGTCAACACAAAGAAAGGAGGAGGGTAGGACGAAGTCAGCAAGCACACGTCCTCCGAGAGTGCGTAGGCGTCAGCGGTGGTCGGGAACAAAATGTCCACTGCTCTCTGCTGGTGATCACGATGGAACCGGCATTGCTTGTCGCCATTGGTGAAGGTTCAATATGTGAACAGGTAGATGTCCATTGTTATTAACGTCTACCCAGGTAAACGTCAACATCCTGTGTCGTTAGACCTGTTAACATCAACTTCCTGTGCCGTCAACTTCATCTTAGCGTCCATCGTTCCTGCTGTCTACTTGCTTTTGAAGAACTTGATGTCATCCTGTGTTGCTGTTTACTTTTACAGAAATTGTTTCTGCATGATTTCTCTTATGTTTCTATTGTTTGCTCACTCTTTGATCCCTGATTGTCTTCAGTCATGAGGTGGTTCTCATTTCTCATCTGTTCTAGCCTCCCCACACATTTTAGGATAACCCCCTTCTTAATTTACAATCTTTTACTCGGGAATTCCTCTCGGGTAAATCGGATTGGTTTCAAGAAGAACTACATAACTCCCTAAATTCTATGGATTCCTTTACGGTACGAGGCAGGAGGACCTTTAGCCTCCAAGTTAGCTAGCCCATTTACCCAGCTTTGAGTGAGAAGTGAGAGAATTGGCTTCCAAGCTAAGTTAACACACAATCGCAACACTTAAAAGATTTTGGGCGTTGTTTGACAACATTGTTTGTGTAGAAATCTATATTTCTTTTGATAACAATGTGGTTAATTGGTCTAATCATAAAAATCAGCATGTTGTGTGCTAACGGACTCTTGGTTGAATTCTGTCAGCATGTCTAATAATCCGGCTTTTAAATATGATGAAATCTGAATGATGAATTTTGGGATGGTTAATTCTAATATTCAACCTGAGGAATCAGTCCAGTCATCTTCTCAAGCTGATAATGAGGAGGTGAGTTTAAGGGTCAATCCCACTTATACACATGAAGCTCAAGATGACCCTGAACTCTCCCATATTTTGTCCTGCTATTCACCTGAGGATATCATTTCTATGCTCTCCAAGCATACCATTCGAGCGAGAGCTTCCACCTCTTCACATTTTCTCTTTAAGGCCTCTCAATCCAAGCCCACCTCGAGGCCTGTCACTCAATCCTGGGTCCCTATCCCCACCTTCTCCACCACTCCTCCTCCAACAACTCCCATTCAAACTCCCCATCCCTCTCATCCACCTTATGTCCAACCCACACCTCCCACTCAATGCGAATCCATCCCCAAATCTAAAATAGAAGGTTTTGTTTGGAAGTTAATGGTTGAATCTCTATCCCTGTCCAAACCTCACTCCCTCCAAAACTACTGCAAGCTCCCAAATGCCTACTTTTCCTCGGGTTTCAAGGCCTCGAAATACTGCAAATATGATGGGACCTCTGACCCTCAATTTCATCTCGTCGGATTTCTTATGGACTCTCATCGATGGCTATATGATCGGGTCCTCATGGTTCACCTTTTCCAACAATCGTTAGAAGGGGAAGCCTTGAGGTGGTTCACTTCCTTACTTGCATCCGATCTTCTTAACTTCGACAACATCTCTGAACGTTTCATCTCTCATTTTTCTTACATGGCCACTTAAGTCCCCACGCTCTGTCACTGGTGGTAGAAAAGATGAGGCCGGACGAAGACTTTGTCACCTTTGCCAACGCTGGAGAGCCATGGCTTCGAGGGCCGACCTCCCCATTCCGGAGTCCCACGCCATCACCATGATTGTGAACAATACCACTCCCCTGATAAAATCCATCTTGATGCTTAGTGAGTTCTCTCCTTTGCACATCTTTATATCGAGAGCTAGAGTGGTCTAAACCCAGATCAAGGACTCCTCTCTCCCACCATTCTTTGAAGGGAAGCCCAAGGGATGTAAGCTCCTGCAGCACTACCACCGAGGGTGATCGTCAATGAGTCCATCAATGCTTGTAGTCAGCCATTAAGGCCTCCTAACAAACCTTCACCCTTTACTTCCACCTCCAATCCCCATCAATTCCCATCACATTTGTCCAGGCCCTATTCAGCTGTTCCTCCACCTTCTGGCTACACTCGTCCAGAGCCCAAGAGATCCCACTATCCTACTCTCCCCGAATCCCTTGGGGACATCTTCTTTGCCCTCATGTCTTGTGATGCCATCCAAGTTCCCCCACAGAAGGAGGGTGTACATCCTAGGTCCGACACCTCAAAGTATTGTCCCTACCATAGAGCCCTCGGTCATGAGATCCACAATTGTTTCACCTTCCGTGACTGGGTGTATGATATGAATGATCAGGGTAGAATCAATTGAGATGATGTCAAGGTAGCCATTGCCAAGTCCAGGCTGATAAGAAGGGATTTGGGTATAGTTCAGAACCCCCTCCTCAACCACCAAAACAACAACAACCATCCACTTCTAAGTCTCAAGAGAAGGTCAACACTATGACACATCTAGGACCTCAGGTTGTGAGGAGAGAACAACATTGGGGGTGGAGGATTTTGAAGAATTACCTGAAGAGACGTGATTTAAGTGTGCCTCCCAAGAGGTATTGTCCCCATGTTTGGGGTTTTGTCCTTTGAAAGGCCCTCTGGGAGAAGAGGTGAGACTCTTGCTGATAAGCACACACTTGTTCTCACTATCTTCAATGTGGGCTAAAGAATACCTCTACACAGCCCCCCCAGTGAGGATAAGGGTGTGCGGGTCTCATGAAGATGAGACCCATAGGGCGCGCATGGCCTCTCGTCGTACCACAGACGGCGCCAATGAAGAGACGTGATTTAAGTGTGCCTCCCAAGAGGTATTGTCCCCATGTTTGGGGTTTTGTCCTTTGAAAGGGCCCTCTTGGAGAAGAGGTGAGACTCTTGCTGATAAGCACACACTTGTTCTCACTATCTTTCAATGTGGGACTAAAGAATACCTCTACAGTACCCATGTCCCTCATAGAGACCTAGGAACCCTCCACCACTATGATGTCATCTTGGATGAGTGGCCCTTAGTGCTCATCAGACCCGCTCGCCAGGATGTTCAGTCTGTTCCCACTCCCTCTACCCTTGAGTCAGCCATCTTTGGCTCCCAACCCCTTCAGCTTATTCTTCCTAAGTCTCAGGATAACCTTAATGTCACCCTCCGGAACCGCATTGTTCCTCCACCCGCACGGCCATCACAATATGAAGAGGATAGTGGACCTCAGCTGCCTACCGACACTGAGTATGATATTCTTCAGCACTTGGACAAGACTCCCGCAAGGGTTTCTATCTTAGAGTTGATTCAAAGATCTCCATCTCACCAGTCCACTCCTCTCTAGTTTCTCCGAAAGATCATGGTCAATGACGACCTCCCTGCAAGTGGGGTTACCAATGCTATTCTCTCCCTCACCCAAGGGCCTTCCATTTCTTTTCGGACAAAGACCTTGTAGCTTCCGAGTGTCGTTCACTTCCTCTCTGTCTAATCATCACCCTCAACGGGGTGTCGGTAGACTCCACTCTCATAGACACAGAAGCATCCATCAATGTCTGTCCGATTAAGACTCTTAGACAACTTGGTTTATGGGAAGATGATCTAGAAAGGATTTGCTCAACTATCGCTGCTTATAATAACTCCAAAGGGTTGCTAAAGGAAAGATTGCTCTTCAACTGGAAATAGGACCCGTCACTATGTCCTCTTAATTCGTAATCTTGGATGTCGATCCGGCCTATAAGGCCATTCTTGGCCGTCCTTGGCTAGAACAAACCTTAGGGGTCCCTTCCACCACCCATCAATGCTTCAAGTTTCCATTCAATGGGTGGATCATCAAAATCAAGAGCATCCCTACCGTAGAAACCCTCAATTCTATCATTTCATAGTAGATGCCACATCTTTTCATTCCAGATAAGGGGAAAAAACCTATCATGTCAATCATTGATTTCCCATCTCCCCTTGTTTTGAACCAATCTCCCTCCATGATCGAAGAACCTGAGATGGCCACATGTCCTCAGGGAAAGGTTGGAGGTGATGGCAAAGATAGGTTATATCCATGGCCGAGGGTTGGGTAGAGAGAAACAAGGTCCTGTCAGTAGTGTCCAACTGAGGAGGCTGTTAGCTAGGGCCGGTTTAGGATTTCATCCCGACTCTGTTCATCCAGATCCTTTCATACCCTATACACCTCTTACCTGGACTCTAAAGGAACATTTCATTCAGGGACCCATCCAACCAGAAACAAGGGAGCCTATTGTGGAAGAATTGTCTGATTCAGAGAGTGAGGAAAAAGAAGAAACGGTTGAGGTAGAGGAAGTTTGTAAGGACTTTGGCCTTCTTTCACTCTTTGGTTCCAACTTTGACCCTCCATCTTCGTCTCCATCTCCGTCTCCACCTTCATCCTCTCCCTCCTCAACTGAGGTCTTCCTCACACATGAGTGTCTTGCTCCAGCTACTTCCTTCCCTCTTCTGCCCCATCCCATTCTACCTCCATTGCTCACCTGGCCGGCGGTGGCAACCTCAAGTCAATAGCTTATGACACTTAGTCTTGATTCCCAAAAAAAAATGCCAATTTTCAAGGGTGGGAATGTGAGGTCTCCATCGAGCACTCTTCCTCCGTGGAGTCTCCTCCAATCGGCCAGGGGCCGACTTTATTCAGCTTGAGGACCAATACTCGCTCATCGAGTGGCATTTCTCTGTACAATAGGTTAGACTAAGTCTAGGGTTAGGTCTAGGTTTAGAAGAATCTAGTCCCTCTCAACCATGCATTCACAAAGAGAAGGGTTGTGATGGCCCTGAATATTTATGCCCAATAAGGCTCCATATCCAAGTCCGCCTCCCGCGATTGGACCGAAGTCTCGCAAGGAATATCTTACACAAGTGTCCAGTAGGAATATAAAAGATAATCACAAGATTATAAGACACAAAAAAGTACATGTTCTTATATTTATTCACAACACATTACACTATCCCAATACATTATTACATGTCCAAGAGAAAAGTACAACTACCTGGGCATACCCCGAGGGAGCAAAGCTCACACAACACTAACTACGACTCAACTACTCGTGGTACAAGTCTGCCACAACGCCGCTGCGAGCCCACACACGGCTAACACCTGAAAAGAACTGTAAGGGAGTGAGCCTCAACAAGTCACTGGCTCAGCAGGGACCTTCCAAAAACAACACCTAAAAAGGAAGAGACCTCAACCACAAAGGGTCTCACTGGCAACACCGATGGCCAAACCATAACATAGTTGCATTAGACATAATTGAACTACAATTAAATAAAATTCACTATCTAGCACAATTTGCAGAAACTACATAAACCGGGAGGGCTGGTACAGAAACACCAGACCACAACAACAATAGCAATGCCTAGGCCACAAGCCTCACAGGCAGACCACCACAGCAACTGAATGCCTAAGCCACAAGCCTCACAGGCAAACCACTGCCTAGGCTTCTACCCATATAGGGTAACTGGACTGGCATCAGCAAGCCAATTCACAACACCTTAAATCACACTCTGAAGCTTACCCAAGGAAGGGTAAAACACAGCGAGTGGAAGGTCACACCACATGACCTCCACGAAGCACAAATTCACCTCAACACCTGAAGAGGTTGGTACACGATGTACCACAACACAAAGCTACCCACGAAGGGTAAGGGTACCTACCACCACGGAGCCACAACCACAACGGTAAAACCTCAACCAACGAGTCACTACACACAAGCCACAACCAGTGGCAAAGCACGAGTCGGAAAGGAACGATGCCACCATACGGAAACGGACTACTGGTTCATGACGCCAGTATCCAACCCGGACAACATGGCACAAGAACTACCTCTCAGTCTCGTAGCCACAAACACTCCAGTCCAGCTACCGCTCCACAAACACACAGAGTAAGCCAACCAACAGTGGAGACCAACCAACACCACATCTGCAGACCACACAGCTACAGGCCTATGCCTAGCACCTTTAGGGACTCTGGCCTAAGCTCCCTAAAGTGAGGCACTGGAAAACATGACTAGCTGGGGCACAGTACATCTACTGGTGTCCGTACCCCCAATCACGAGCACGCTACAAGCGACCGTACACCGACAAACACGAGTCACTGCCCTCTGTCATCTTTCCCTCAGCCCAACATACAACTCAAACATAGGAGTGAGGGTGTCCAGGAAGATGACACAGACCTCAATGGTACACACACTACCGGGACACGCACCGAGCACAACGTGCATGGCTCACACAGAACCTGGGGTACCCGACTGGAGAGGCATTCTGAAATAGGTGCCGGACCACCAAACTCGGCAAACACATAAACCACACCAGTCATTTAACATTACCATAAAACTTATATCATGGTACATATACCACAATTAGCTCGTCACTGGTCACCATGTGACCTCGAAGCACCCGTACACTTAAACAAATGTGAACCACATAAACACCTAATAACTAAGCCTATAACATGCTTTACTATGTATAGAGACAACTTAAACACCTTAACAACATCTTAGAAAACCAAGGCTAGGTCAATACCAGACCATCACAGCCCAACCATTACAAACACACCTCAGAAGCCAAATCGCGACAAACACAGACGTCGCCTTTAAGAACGCGACGACCTACCCCGACGTGATTCAAAGCCTAACGTGACAGGGCCCAGTGCCGTAACCATATCACGACGGCCCGATATGTTGCCTTCAGGCAAAACGGTCAACACTGATAGTTAAAGAGAAAATCGTACGCACGATACGTTGCAACAAAGACCACACTAAACCATACACAAAATCACGACGAACCACACTGACGCGTTTAACAAGAACGTGGTGGGTCAAGTGGTCGCGTCCAGACCAATTGGTCCAACCCAATCGGAACACATGAACGCGATGGCCCAAGGCGTAGCGTTCCAAACCAAAACGCAACGGTTCAGTCCGTCACCTTCTCAGGCAGGCGGCTGAACCCTCCTTCCTCCTCTAGAAACCCATTCCACACACCATACCATTCATACATAAGCTTATAAAATGGAAGCTAAACTACCACATGCCATTCTATCATGCTTTAAAAGCTGTAAGCCAATTAAATAACACAAAATAAAAGAGGAGGTCTCCCTACCAACTCGGAGAGCCTGCAAAATGCAAAGAACACCACACCACCGGCGTACCCACGCTCCAGGCACCCTCCTCGCATGGAAACTACGCCGCACGAACCACCTGGAAGTCAAAATCGCCAAAACATCGCGCAACAATCTCCCCCTCATGCCAACAGAGCTCCTCTGCTCTGTCTGGCCAAAATAGAGCAATTAAACACTCAGTCAAAATCACGACAGAGGCAGACGTCATGTTTAAATCACCTTAAACGCGATAGACCTGACCATCGCCAATCTCGTTGTGCACCAGAAAGGTGGTTGGTGAATCGCGACATAGGATGCCCTCGTGTTCAAAACGCGACGACACACCCCGTCGCCTTCTTCACCAAAAAACTTGCAGGCTAAATAGGCTGAGAGCTAAACCCCACAATACCCACGCAAGGCATAAAGACCACGAACAAGGCTCTATGACCCCACATTGGTCATGAGCACCACACTCACAACCTGTTAAACCGGATTCGAATGATCATGCCGTTACAAGGGTAGGCAAGTCTCTACCCGATATGTTCTGGCTTTGGCTGAGAAGTGTTCTAAGTTAAGTCAAGTCCCAGAGTTTCTTGAGGAACCTGCCCTTATAGAAACAGACTTCGTAGAAGGAGATTCAGTAGATGATAGTTTAGGAGTGTATCTACTAGACTTTGATGAGGAAGGCGAGTTGGGAGATCTCGGGTCAGAAGAAGAGGACCCACTGAGCTCCTATGTGGATGGTACCAAGAAGTTTGATGAGCCAACCATGGCTGCGGATGAACCAACCAAAGAGATCAACCTTGGCACTGAAGATTCCCCAAAGGTAGTTTTGATTAGTGCCAACTTGAGCGTAGAAGAAGAAGAAGAAGCTATTGTAGCTATCCTTAAATAATTTTCTGACGATTTTGCCTAGTTCTATGAAGACATGCCGAGGCTTAACACCTCTTTGGTCGAGCACCGTTTAGTCTTAAAATCCAATGCAAAAGCTGTCTAAGGAGGCTACACCCCAAGCTTGCTCTCAAGATCAAAGAGGAGGTTGACAAGTTGCATACAACTAAATTCATTAGAGTTATGCTTTATCCACAATGGGTAACTAACATCATCCCTGTGATGAAGAAGGACAGTAAGGTTAGGATCTACATAGATTTTCATGACCTTAATCGTGCTTGGCGTAAGAACGATTTTCTTCTCCCCCACATAGATGTCCTAGAAGATAATACTGTCGGTTTTGAGATGTTGTCATTCATGGATGGTTTCTCCGAGTACAACTAGATCCGTTTGAAGGTAGAAGACCAGGAGAAAACTTCTTTCACCACGCCATGGGGGACCTACTGTTATGTCGTGAAGCCCTTTGGACTGAAGAACGGGGGAGCAACCTATTAAAGGGCAATGATGGAAATCTTCTACGACATGATGCATGTGCATATGAAGTCTATGTTGATGATGTCTTGGTTAAATCTAGAACTCAACATGGCCATGCTGAAGTCCTTCGGCCAGTTCTCCATGTTAGGATCGGATGGGTGGATGGATCAGATCTAGAAGGGGGGGTTGAAGAGATCTAACATCAATTAACGCGAAAGCTTAAGCAATTAAAAATTACTTCGAATCAGAGATCAATTCACCCAAACAATTTACTGATCTGAAGTGTGATTAGTGTGTGTGAGCAAATCAATTAGTAGTGTGAGCGAAACCCCTATGCATGCATCTAGCGAGATATAAAGTCAAACCACAATTCAAACCATTACACAAAGGATTTTTAGGTGGTTCGGAAATCACCTCCAGTGACTCCTACGTCCACCCCTCACACAGTGAGGCCACACTACTCAAAACCTTGAGTACAACACACACTGGAGCACGACGACTCCAAACACCCTTGAGCACGACGACTCAAGAAACACCTGGAGCACGACTACTCCAAACTGAGCACGACGGCTCAAACAACAACCGGAGTACGACGACTCCAAATTGAGCACAACGGCTTAAACTACATAGTGAGTGCGATGACTCAAAAACCAGAGCTCGACGGCTCACAGTACAAAAGCTAGATCAAACACAAAAGAGATCAGATCCTCTAGCAATGATCTGATTCAAAACAGTTTCGTACACAGAAATTTGTGCAGAACTTCATGCACAAATCTCAATTACGAAATAAGGAAGAACAAACTCAAAAATAAGGCAAATAGATGTAGAAAGAGTGTTCTTTGATGAAGAGGCCTTGCAGACGCTTCAATTGAGGAGCCTTGATGGAAATCGATGGAGATTCTCCTTAATTGGCGATGCTATGCTTTGATGGCATCTGAAATGCCAGAAATCCTTCTTCTCCTGCGCCTCTTCAGTTGGATCTGCTCCCTTGCCTTGCACAACAACCTTCTCTCTAGGGATTCCCTTTGATTCCCTTGTCCTTCCTCTTGAAAGGATGGCTTACAGCTTCTGGAGATGGAGCAAGATCTGGAAAACCCCTTTCAGCCGCCAAAAAGGTTCTTCAGGAAGTGTATGGGCTCTCTTGCCTTTGGGGTACAAGGAGCATGGGTATTTATAGCCCCATATGTCCATAAAGTGCCTTGGGGTGCACTACAAGAAAATGCGCTATTTCCGACGGACTGAATCCGTCGGAAATCCGACGGTATTCCGTCGGAAAAGGCGCCTTCCGACCGCTTTCTGTCCAAAGCTCGTCAAAAACTGTCCGTCGGAAATACTTGGTCAGAAATTTCCGACGGATGACAATTCCGTCGAATTCGGTCGAAACTCCGACAGATATAATCCGTCGGGAAAGCCGTCAGTATTTTCCGACGGAATTGCCGACGGTGTTTTGCCGTCGGTAATTTATCAGTTCCGACGGATACTTATCCGTCGGCCAATCCGTCAGTATTTTCCGACGGCATTACCGACGGTATTTTCCGTCGGTAATTTATAAGTTCCGACGGATACTTATCCGTCGGAAAATCCGTCGGAAAAACACATATATTTTTTTTTTAAATAGGCAAATAAAAATGATTTGTCAACATTGCTACAATGTCAAACCTGCTACAATATTGATAAATTTAACAAATACTAACAATCAACATAAAATCATAAAATACAATAAACATAAAATCATATAGAATAATGAATACAAAATCAACATAGATCTGCTGGATCGTCTACTGTCCCTGCCTCGTCATCGTCTAGAGCTGGATCCTATATTAAAACAAATTAAAATGAGAAACATTAATAATAAATAAAAGACATACAGTATTTTCAAAAATGAAATTTAAAACATGTGATTATTTCTCAAGCTTAATACAATACTATTTTTAGATCCATCATTTTCTTGGGTGTTTTTTAGATCCGTCCTTTGAATGCCAACCCAATCCGGAGATCCAAATTGGATTCCGTCAGTTCCCACACGTCACTTTAACCCACCCGGTCGTGTCGGAGAAAACGGCACGTCGATCGGATCCCTATTAGGGATTTTAGACCCCCGGGTTGCGTGTTTTAACCATTTATATATGCTTGGCCGTGTTTTTAGATCCGTCCTTTGAATGCCCAACCCAATCCGGGGATCCAATTGGATTCCGTCAGTTTCTACACGTCACTTTAACCCACCCGGTCGTGTCGGAGAAAACGGCACGTCGATCGGATCCCTATTTGGGATTTTGAACCCCCAAGTTGTGTGTTTTAACCTTTTATATATACTTGCCTGTTTTTAACATCCGTCCTTTGAATGCCCAACCCAATCCGGAGATCCAAATTACATTCTGTCAGTTTCAACACGTCACTTTAACCCACCCGGTCGTGTCGGAGAAAACGGCACGTCGATTGGATCCCTATTTGGTATTTTGGACCCCCGGTTGCGTGTTTTAACCATTTATATATGCTTGACCGTGTTTTTAGATCCGTCCTTTGAATGCCCAACCCAATCCGGGGATCCAAATTGGATTCCGTCAGTTTCTACACGTCACTTAACCCACCCGGTCGTGTCGGAGAAAACGGCATATCGATCGGATCTCTATTTGGGATTTTGGACCCTCAGGTTGTGTGTTTTAACCTTTTATATATACTTGCCTGTTTTTAGATCCGTCCTTTGAATGCCCAACCCAATCCGGGGATCCAAATTGGATTCCGTCAGTTTCTACACGTCACTTTAACCCACCGGTCGTGTCGGAGAAAACGGCACGTCGATCGGATCCCTATTTGGGATTTTGGACCCCCGGGTTGTGTGTTTTAACCTTTTATATATGCTTGACCGTGTTCTTAGATCCGTCCTTTGAATGCCAACCCAATCCGGAGATCCAAATTAGATTCTGTCAGTTTCTACACGTCACTTTAACCCACACAGTCGTGTCAGAGAAAATGACACGTCGATCGGATCCCTATTTGGATTTTGGACCCCCGGGTTGTGTGTTTTAACCTTTTATATTACTTGCCCGTTTTTAGATCCGTCCTTTGAATGCCCAACCCAATCCGGAGATCCAAATTGGATTCCGTCAGTTTCTACACGTCACTTTAACCCCCGGTCGTGTCGGAGAAAACGGCACGTCGATCGGATCCCTATTTGGGATTTTGGACCCCCGGGTTGCGTGTTTTAACCATTTATATCTGTTTGACCGTGTTTTTAGATCCGTCAATTGAACGCCCGACCCAATCCGGGGATCCAAATTGGATTCCGTCAGTTCCCACACGTCACTTTAACACACCCGGTCGTGTCGGGAAAACGGCACGCGATCCGATCCCTATTGGGATTTTGGACACCCAGGTTGTGTGTTTTGACCCTTTATATACTTGGGTGTTTTTTAGATCCGTCATTTCAATGCCCAACCCAATCGGAGATCCAAATTGGATTCCGTCAGTTCCCACATGTCACTTTAACCCACCCGGTCGTGTCGGAGAAAACGGCACGCGATCCGATCCCTATTGGGATTTTGGACCCCTGGGTTGTGTGTTTTGACCCTTCATATATACTTGGGTGTTTTTTAGATCCGTCAATTGAACACCCGACCCAATCCGGAGATCCAAATTAGATTCCGTCAGTTCCACACGTCACTTTAACCCACCCGATCGTGTTGGAGAAAACGGCACGCCGATCGATCCCTATTTGGGATTTTGGACCCCCGGGTGTGTGTTTTGACCCTTATATATACTTGGGTGTTTTTTATATCCGTCATTTCAATGCCCAACCCAATCCGGAGATCCAAATTGGATTCCGTCAATTCCCACACGTCACCTTAACCCACCGGTCGTGTCGGAGAAAACGGCACGCCGATCCGATCCCTATTTGAGATTTTGGACCCCCGGGTTGTTGTTTTGACCCTTTATATATATTTGGGTGTTTTTTAGATCCGTCAATTGAACGCCCGACCCAATCCGGAGATCCAAATTGGATTCCGTCAGTCCCACACGTCACTTTAACACACTCGGTCGTGTCGGAGAAAACGGCACGCCGATCCGATCCCTATTTGAGATTTTGGACCCCCGGGTTGTGTGTTTTGACCCTTATATATATTTGGGTGTTTTTTAGATCCGTCAATTGAACGCCCGACCCAATCCGGAGATCCAAATTGGATTCCGTCAGTTCCCACACGTCACTTTAACACACTCGGTCGTGTCGGAGAAAACGGCACGCCGATTCGATCCCTATTTGGGATTTTGGACCTCCGGGTTGTGTGTTTTGAACCTTTATATATACTGGGTGTTTTTTATATCCGTCATTTCAATGCCCAACCCAATCCGGAGATCCAAATTGGATTCCGTCAGTTCCACACGTCACTTTAACCCACCCGGTCGTGTCGGAGAAAACGGCACGCGATCTGATCCCTATTTGGGATTTTGGACCCCCGGGTTGTGTGTTTTGACCCTTTATATATACTTGGGTGTTTTTTAGATCCGTCAATTGAACACCCGACCAATCCGGAGATCCAAATTGGATTCCATCAGTTCCCACACGTCACTTTAACCCACCGGTCGTGTGGGAGAAAATGGCACGCCGATCAGATCCCTATTTGGGATTTTGGACCCCCGGGTTGTGTGTTTTAACCCTTTATATGTAATTGTTGTTTTTTAGATCCGTCAATTGAACGCCCGTCCCAATCCTAAGTATATGAAATTAATACTAATACTGACCTGAGCTGCTGGCTGTGTGGGGCGTACTCCCTGCATTATTGAGATGAACTGCTGAACCATATCGCTGAACTGCGTCTGTAGCTGCACCCGCTGCGTCTCTATCTCTACCCGCTGCGCCTGTAGCTCTACCCGCTGCGTCTGTAGCTCTACCCGCTGCGTCTGTAGCTCTGTACGTAGCTCCTCCCGAATGATGCCTCTAATGTCCTCTACACCACTGACGGGCGGCACAAAAGATGAACTCGGGTGTGCCGGGGGAGCGATCGAACTGGCATTTGAGGACAACACTCGATGAGTATCCAGGCTGTCCCCAAAGCCGTACACTCAACCCTTCCTCGGCACTCTCGCTGCCTCGACCCAAGCGTCTACATCCAAATCTGGCTGGGGAGTGCCCTCTATGTAGCGCTCCGCCATCGTCCTGTCGTACGTCTCCTGTAAAATAATTTAAAATTAAATTATTGAAAACAAATTACTTTAATATCATAATTGAATTCATAATTTAAAGCTTGACTTACAGCAATCGTGCGGGCACTCTCGGTAACATAGTCATCCGTCCCCTTCCGCTTATGAGTCCGGTCAAATAACTCGCGGAAAGTAGGGGCACGCTCCAGGTCGTGATGCTTAAAATTCAACAAAATTAGTTAGTTTCACAATAATAATCCATATGTATATATGAATCGAACAATAAAATACTTACCAATTTTTGACTGTGGGTTGCATAAGATACGGATCCACTAGTATGCACATTCTTCTCCGGTTGAGTTGCTCTGTTGTGTATTGCTGCCTGTGACCGCTGCTGCCATGGTCCAGCAGCCCAACGCTCGCAAAGGGACTCCCAATAGTCCGTCCGCAGGCAAACAGGGCCGTAATCCACCCAAGCCATAGGATCCCGGTTGCCTGTGGTCTTCATTGCCTGTCCCGTACCTCCCACATCGACTTTCTTAAATTAGTCTGGGCCGTAATCTCCCAGACGGCTCGAGCTCGAGGGAGATCCTCGGGTCTCGTGAACGCGAACCTCCGCTGTAAAGAAATAAAATTAATTAACGTTCTGCAATAAACCCAAATTAATAATAATTGAATAAATGACTTCAACTCTTCTAAAAAATAAAAATACCGTAAACATGTCAAATAATAATCTCGGACTGGCACCGGGAAGTCTCTCCATGCATCCACTGGTCCTGGAATATGTGCGTGGACCAGTGTCGTAATATAGCGGGAAGCAGGACTGGGATCCACTACAAGAAAAAGCGCATATAGAGACCGATTTAGGGACCGAAATTATTCGGTCCCAAATATAGAGACCGAATAATTCGGTCCCTATTCGGAATATTTTCGGTCCCTATTCGGTCCCTATCAGGGACTGATAGGGACCGAAATTATTCGGTCTCTATATGGGACCGAATATTTTCGGTCCCTATTCAGGGACTGAATAGGGACCGAAATTATTCGTCTCTATATTTGGGACCGAATATTTTCGGTCCCTATTCAGGGACTGAATAGGGACTGAAAGTATTCGGTCTCTATATTTGGGACCGAATAATTTCGGTCCCTATTCAGTCCCTGAATAGGGACCGAATGAGACTAAAAAAATTCGGTCTCTATATTTGGGACCGAATATTTTCGGTCCCTATTCAGTCCCTGAATAGGGATCGAATTGAGACTGAATTTTAGACCGAATTGAGACTGGATTTTGGTAATGAATTTTAGTTCAAAATTACCATAATTATCATAAAAATATGTTTATACCAAAAATGTGGATATTGAGAATTTTTGATGCACGGTTAATGAGGTAATATGATTTATCTACTTTTAGGATAATTTATACTTGATAAATATTTTTTC
The DNA here is from genome assembly GCA_014218235.1 of Colocasia esculenta. Taxonomy (NCBI): domain Eukaryota; kingdom Viridiplantae; phylum Streptophyta; class Magnoliopsida; order Alismatales; family Araceae; genus Colocasia; species Colocasia esculenta. The sequence goes on along the minus strand of JACBKR010004286.1, from coordinate 1,727 downwards.
AGGAAAATTTTAAATAAAAAATACCATAAACTTGTTTACGTAAGATTTAACCTGCATCTAAATGTGACATGTGTAAGTAGTGGTAGGTATGTGTAAAAGTGTATATATTTATTAGTATATATATATATATATATATATATATATATATGTGTGTGTGTGTGTGTGTGGTGTGTGGTGTGTGTTGTTGTGTGTGTGTGTTAATAAAAGAAAAGATAAAATAATGTCTAAAGATTATTAGGTATACTTACGTGTTTTAGCTAATACTCAGTCTTAGCTAGGCAAGTGTTCTTGTGAATTGAAGGATTCTTATTCTTCTTCTTCTTCTGACTGTGTTTTGAAATAGTACTAGTAGTGTCAACACATCTATCCAGTAGTGTTGACCTATCTATCTAGTAGTGTCAGTTAACACTATCTATCCAGTAGTGTCAACACATCTATGCAGTACTAGTGTTGACCTATCCGTACTCATGTGTCAACACTATCTATATCCAGTAGTACTGTCACCATTATCTATCCAGTAGTGTTGACCGATTTATCCCTTATAGAGTCGACCATCCCTTCATAGTATCGACCAATACCTTGTAGAGAGTTGACACTTTCCTTCAGAGTGTCAACACTCTCTTCTATTCAGGTTGACACACTCTGTTAATTTTCAAATCAACTTATAACTCATGTCTCCAGTGACTTAATTAGGTCGACACACCCATATTCTAGGTCGAATAAAAAGCTCTTTTTCTTCCAGAATATGGAGAACAATATGGACCTTCTCAAAATTTAAATAATTAATCTGAATTCTCAGGTCTACACACACAACGAACTCACACTTTAATCGTATGGTGTTATCTATTGAAATTGGGGCTGTAAATGTGTAACACCTTGATTTTGTTTATAAAAATACTTGGTCATTTGTGTAATATACATGATGACGTTCCAATTAGTTCGAATATTACGCACACCTCCATTACTAATAAAGCTCGGTAATAAACACACAAGAGGCCCATAAATTAATAACCTAAATAAGTAAAATTATGTTGATGGAAAAGGATTAAAATAGAATTATATTATATTAAAGAAATATATGGAATTTTATATATGTATATATATATATATATCAAATATGGCACAATGATTACGTAGGTAATCACTATTCATCCTGCGTAACTTGGGTTACGTAAGAACTGTATTACGTGTTTAACCCAGGTGAAATCCTTTCGAAGATTCATCGCCATTGTTCGTTGCAATCTCGCATGCGGATAAACCCCACAATGATCCTTATCTTTCCTCCCGCACATGCTGCGCTGCTATGCTTTGCTACTCCTACAACTGCTTTACTGTTACTACTGCTTTACTGCTGCTTACTGCTTTGCTGTTGGTGATGCTATGCTTAGGACTGTTCATTCTCGGTCCAACCCGATATAAACCGAACCGAACCGAACCGAACCGTTCGGTTCAGTTCGGTTCAACTAACTAAAGTTCGGGTCAATGAACCGAATCAAACCGGTTTAATGGTAAATAGTTCGGTCGATTTTTTCTTCCTTAAAATTGAGCCGAACGATTGAAACCGAAACAACCCTAAAAAGCCCTAATCTGGTCACGCAGCCCTTCTCCCTCCCGGTCTCAGTCGGCGGCTCTCCTGTTCTTGCTACACAGCGGAGTGTCGGAGCCCCTGCTCTTCGGCGTCTCCCATCACCCGAGCACGAGCAGTCGAGCCTCCTCGGCCAGGTGGT